>JANKOE010000005.1:1028308-1056388 GCA_026284465.1 Erythroxylum citrifolium
AAATAAATTTAAATAAAATAATTTATTTTTAAGTTTTATTTAATTTATAATTATTATTAGTAATAAAAATATTTATTTTTTATTTTAAAAACAAAAATTAAAAATTCACAATAATTATAAAAGTTGAAGTAAATAAAATAAATAATTAAAAAAACTTTGAAAAAAAGAGGGGGGAAGGAGAGGAAGGAGGGAGGGAGAGTTTAAATTTTTTTGAAAATTTTGCAAAAAAATCTCCATATTTTTTAAAATTTTCGGTATCGGCCGATATTTGACAAGTATTTTGAATACCGGCTAGTACCGACTGGTATTTAAACTCGATACAACCGACTCTCTGTTTCATATTAATTTTGGTCCAGTATAAAATGGTATCCTAAACCTTGCTATTTATGCTTAAGATTCTTCATCCATTAGGGTTATTGAAGTTGTTTTTCATCTATTAGAATTATTGAAGCTGATTAATTTAATGTTTTAAAAACCAAACCCATCTAATTGACTTAATAATAAAAACTTTGAACTAACAAATTTTTTAGTTCGATTTTTTATTTTTAATTTAATTTATTTAATAATTTTTATTATTAAAAATCAATCGATCACTTTTTATAAACTAATTAATTTTTATAAATTAAAATAAACTAACTAATTTTTATTTAACAGTCTCTTTTTTAATTAAAATTTAAATTTTTTAATAAATAAAAATATTAAAAAAAAGAGAGCCCAACACTGATTGGTCGAAGAAGCCTGACTCGTACGAGAGAAACCCACACCCAACCTAACAAACAAGTTCAGACTGTTTTGGGTAAGACCGAAGTTTGAACAGACTCCGCCTCGAGCCCTGTTATTAAGGTTTGATATGATTCCGATCAGACTTGAGAAACCTTTTCAGGTTCAAGTCTGACCCTAACCCGACCAATCCCATTGTCAAGTCTAACAAAGCTAAGCTTACTTCAACCAACAGAGCTACTAAAGACGGTGTCGTATTATCATTCCTTTAACTAGATAACACACCGTGTATGAATAATGTAAGTAATGCCCTAACAATGGACCCACATCTTTAATCTGTACTATCAAGAGGTATTTCTCTAACTAAAGACAATTTTGTCAAATTAAAAAAAAAAATGTAAGAAGGTCAAGTAAAGGTTGCAATTTTCTAGCCAAAAGCTAAGACCTTGAATCGTTTTTGTTCACCAAATCAGCACCACTAACATATTTAGCAACGAATGAGATTAACCTGAAAGGAGCACCAACCAATGGAGCATCTGAAAGTGGGACAGAATCATTATCATTGCTCTCCACAAATTGTGACTCCAAATCCACAGTTTCATTATCATCCAGCGGAATCTGCACAATTTCTCCAGAGTCAACATCTGGTAAGTACCGGACTACAGAGTCGGCCTCCGGTTCTAAGAGCTCTAAGTTATGGCCCAACACTGCCCTCTCACTTGATTTGTATACTAGATCAGCTACACTGGCAATTTCATGGTTTCCAGCCATAGGGCCATTTCCAATGTCTGATACATGTCCAGCTGCTTTATTTTGTTGCTCAAGTTTAATATACAGCTCATTCACCTGAGAATTTACATAATTGAACTTTAAAAGTCAAAACAGGCGCCCTCCAGGTGCAAAGTAAAGTAAAAAACAGATACATGCATGAAATTTACTTGAACATGGGGCACATGCTAGGCAACGGCTGATAATCCCTCGCGAATAATACACATTCACTTGCACAACAATGAAATAAGATTATAGAAAATTCAAAATGTAAATATACCTTCTCAACGAGGTCTGAATTTTCGGTTATCAATTTTTCAACCAATTGACTAGCTGCTTCAATCTGGGAGTTCAGGTCCTCAATCTCGGAAGCAGACTACGTCAGAGATGGAGAGTCATTAAGCATCAACAGTTTTCCAGCCAAACCCACATCATCCGATGAAAATAACAGTAACTATGTAAAATGCTGACAACGACATTATATGGAGCAAACCTTTCTGAGTTCATCTGATAGGTTGGTAGAGGAGACACTTGTCTCAAGGTTCTGAATCTGAGAATGGCGACCAGAGAATTTTTCCACCAGTTGTTGGTTTTCTTTTAAGAGACTGTTCCTAGATTCCTCCAACTCCACCACCTGCCAAGCTTTGGTTTAATTCCATATCAGGAAATACAAGAACAAAGTATGAAGCAAAGCGATGACATATGATGTACACAACTCATGATGCAATCCACTGCAGGATACACATGCCAATAACCATTAACTTTTAAGATGAAGAAGAAGAATAGAAGTTGATATAAATCATGAAGATATATGTTAGAACAGACGGAACTGAAGCATTTTTCTAAAGAAGATAAATAAAGCTCTATACCTGCATTCGAAGTCTTGTCAGATCAACATTTTGTCTAGCAATAGCATCAGTCGCTGTATTCTGCGTAATTGGTGAGATTTTAAAATGCCAAATATAGATGAAAAAATTTTACAGGTTTAAGAAAACAATTAACTTAAGCAAAGAAGCTAAAGAGAAAAGTTGAAAACATATAAGCAAACGCTGAAAATGACAATCAATAATTTCCCTTTTTCCTTCTCTCTACAATTACAGTTTATATAAGTAAATACTTGACACATCACCATTCAATTCCCAAAACCAGTTAGCATGAGTGAAATAGCAGATGTCTTCCTCAAGATGAATCAAATCTCGACCCCTGTGCACCACAAAGCTCAAGAAACTTGAGAAATCCCCTACCAACCGGATCTCAGAGGATTAAAAGTGAATGATCCTATTAGCCAAGTTTCTTACGGGGAATCTACATCAATCTCAAACAGCCTATGTATAAGTTCAATACATGTGATCCAATACAAATCACTAAAATGCAGATCAGGCAAACAGAAAATTGGACTAACAAAGAAGGGAAAACCGTCAAAACAAAGATGAAAAAGCGTTTACCTCTTTTAAATTCCGATAATCTTTCTCAACTTCCAGTTCTTTAACTTTTTGTCTTAAGCTTTCCTGTAAAGCATGGCACGAGCTATTAGAAATTGAGAACCATATTGCTAACTACTGGAGGTGCATCTTAGGCCTAATAGACAAACAACGAAGAAATACGAAAATGTGTAATATTAATCAAATCTCGCCTCCAAAATAGCCTAAATTCGTCCATACAATTTAATCTACATTACATTTGAACTCATCTTATAAGGTGCAAGTATCTTGAGATACCTGCATGAAATGCTCAACATGCAATTGGCAAAATGATAAAAAGAATATTGACCATGGGCATAGAATGAGACGGGTGAATATTTCACTAAGAATTGTGATTACCTCATCTTGAAGCCATGAATCCTTTTCACCCTGCAAGTGGATAATTTTCAACTCTAGTCCAGACTGTAAATAATTATGTTACGCAAGCGTGTGAATTAGATGAAGGTTCACTTGCAATGTACAATAGAAATGCAATTCAGTAACTATCATCACCTCTTTTTGCTTGTGTGAATCATTATCAATTTTCAATTGCTTAATTGTCTCCTCAAAGGTAGCCTGTAAAGTACCACGAAATAAGCTTTTCTCTTGCATAGGGTATAACACAAAGGAAATGAAAAGTATGCAACATGATTAGACATACTTTTTCTTATTTCATTTTTCAAAATTTTTTGAGAGGAAAGTCAGCAGAGCAACCGGAAATAAAAAAAGTATTTACCAAATTGAAAGATGAATACTAGGAATGAGATCAAATTCAACCTACCTTTTCCTGCATGAATGAATCATTTGTGCTTCTCAATTGACTGACAGTGTCTTCTAAGGTGGCCTGTAAAAGCATTGTCCAAGAATAAACCTTCTTATATTCAAACAATAGATGGAAGCAGAATATGTACATATCAAATAATAATGGCTACTATATGATCATGTGGTTTCAAAATTACCTCTTTCTGTGAGAATTTCTCATTTTCATCTTGTAATTGTTTGATTGTCTCTTTTAAGGCATCCTGTAAAATGAGGTAGGTTATGTAGTGCTTCTAAAATGGCCCACAAATAAATTTAGCATCATGGCAAGTAAGCTGGAGAGATTCTGTGCATCAGTAATAGTTCATCACATTTCACATATCCAATTTCACAAATATATTAACTTTATGGGTACCTGTTTCTGTGAAAGTAAAATATTTTCATTTTGCAGTTGTCTTATTGTGTCTTTTAATATCACCTGTAAAACCAAGGAGAAGTATTTCACTCTCAAAATGAATCTTGGACCAAATTATGTGCTTCAGAAGGAATAAAGAGAGGAAGACGCAAGATATAAATTTAACAAATCACACAAGTAACCTCTCTTTGGAGCCATTTCTGCTTCTCAGCCTCTACTAAGCTGGACTGCAAATAGGATGTTGAAAATGTCAGCAAACAATTAAGGTTCTGATAAAACCAACTTGGAGCAGCATGTCAAGAAACTTGATGATGGATACAAGTAACAAAAAGGATCCTGAGTATCACTCACTCTTTCCTACCATCACATGATTATTGTATACCATTGTATACACACTGAAAAACAGCATCCCGGGGTGGAAGTTTTAGAAGGCATGGCAACCTTGAGAAGGAGGTAATTGTGTCTTAGAAACATATAGCATATTGCTTTACCGATTTATCATAACGGTCAGATAGATGCTGCAAATTCTTTTGAATTAACGACTTGTATTATGGACCATATCATAAATTCAACACAAATTAAAAAAACATTGTGCTGCTTTTGTCAATCTTGCTCCAACAATGTTCCCCAAAAACATATCCAAACAGGCCACAAAATGATGAAATTGGTGCTCCATATAAATGGCTTGAATGATAGATATACTAGAATGCAACAGACATTGTATTAACGAATAAAGAATAAAAGTGGGCAGCGGCTATTCAAAATTACTGGCTTTGTAATCATTCTTTTAGCCCTCTCACATGTCACTTCACAACAAATGTGAACTTTCCTTTTACTTGAATAGCTACTGAAGCATATATCGTAATGAAAACTGTGGTGAACAAAATAAGAGTAAACAAAAAGAAGGAAATCATTATCTTGTTTAACCCTGTTCTTAACACTTGTTGGAGGCATGTATTACCTGATAATTAGCAAGCACATAACTTAATTTACGGTCAACCTCGAACAACAAACTAAACCAAGATGGACACACCGATCAAGTTTCAGGATTCCAAAGACAACAGATGGACAATTTACTAAGTACGAACTAGTTCCAATCTTGATTCCATCGCATGGAACCAAAGGAAAAGGTAACAAATCAAATTAATTTGAACTTTGCTAGAGCAAATCGCGTGAGCAACAACAAAAAGGGCTAAATCGAGTTCAAGAACTCACGTTTTCGATTCCATTGGGGGGCAGCTGATGCTCATCGACATTTTCAACATCAGAAAGAGCAGGAGCTTGTTCGTGATTATGATCATTCTGGCCATTACCAACCGCTGCATTATCGTCGGCAGTTTTGTTTTGCTTGTTTTTCTTTTTCTTGTTTCTCTTCTTCTTCTTCTCATCCTCCATTTCTTTTTCCCGCTAATTGAAGCGCCACACGTTTTCAAGATCCGAACACCAACAACTTCTCACATTCACCAAACTTTCTCAACTCTGCCTGACAACACACGTAAAACAATTCAAATCAGAATTCACCGTATCAACATTCAGATCTAACTCGAATACGACTCCCAATAAACGAACCAGAACACTGAGACGGCATGTGAAAACCTAACCCTAACACCAAACCTGTCACTTTCACTTGGATCATTCATAATCCCACATTTCAAATTGCTCGTGAAACTGATACAATAATTCAAAAAACATACAAGAAAAGGACCATCCGAATACGTACTACGAGCAAGGTTTCGATTACAAAGAAAGGAAAGTCTCTGTAAGATTTAGTTATTTCACAGATCGAAACTATGGCGCCTTCTTCTTCCTCCTCTCGCTCTCGCGCCTTTATTCCGAAATGCTCTAAAAACGCTTCAGAAACTGGACCACTTTGCCTTCTCCATCTTGAATCGGGCGGTTGTGAATGCCTGCAACTCATTTACTTTTCAGTGGATCCTCAAGCACAGGATTACTACATCCTCCAGTGTTGATGTTGAGGTGGCACGCAGACGTTGACAAAGGGAAGCAAGGAGGGGCATAGGCGTAATTGGAACAATGGTAAAAGGCTTAGGGAGGGAGGACAAAATCGGTATTTGCTTTTTGTGCGTGAGGAGTAGAGTAAGGTCTGCATCGTTATTATAGTTAACACAACACAAGATCATCCCCTTCAATTCCATCTCCTTTTTCCCTAATTTAAAATCTAGGGTTTTGGATTGGTTCCACTGTGTTGATTCTTCCTCCATTACAGCACTCCCCAAGGTAAATCCAATTCGACTCTTTCCATTTGTGTTTTCTCCATTGACTTCTCTCAGTTTTTCCCTTCTCAATGGCTTCTGGTTAATGAATCAATTGTACCAACATAACATAACATAACATAACCCATTTTTCCAGACAATCTTATGCAATTTTTACGCCGCTGAATCTAATTTACCAAAAAGCTTGGAAGTTTGGTACGTAACGCCCTCGTTTTTATTTCTTCTTGATATTCAGTTCGGTTGGAATGAGCTAGTACTTCAATTTTTTGAAATGAAAACGAAAAAGAAAAGTTAAATTGAGGAATCTCAGGCACCCTTTACTTGGAAAAATGCTGTACCATCCAAGTTCCTTTCATCTTCGATTTGCGTTAACTTTAAACCATGAGATAATGTTAAAAGATTTCCCTTTTGATATGTCTGTCGTAGGTCATCTGCAGATATGCATATATTTACGCATCCTTCATCTTAATTTCATCTTACCGATGTTGTTTGTTGCTACATATGTACCTCTAGACACTGCAAGCTCGAAATTTAGATTATCCAACCTATGTTATTTTAGTTTTTGTCTGCTGTAAGGCACGTTGTTTGTGTTTATTGGTGTTTAATTGGGAAAATGGCCTTTGTCTTTTGTTCCTCTTTGTTCTTGGCACTAAATTTTTCTTCTTACCTCACATCCTAAACTAATGGATTTTCAGCTCTCAGATTCCAGCAAGCCCCTGCAATTTGTTGTTGCAGTACGAGCACATTGTATAGTATGGGAAACTGTTTGGCTAAAGTAAGTAGTTTTTGTTCCATAGTTGGAAGCACTAAATATTAAAAAGATGATAGATTATTGAGTGAACAGTTAATTGTTTTCTGTTGCTCTGCTGATTGTTTCTTTGGCGTTGGTCTTTCTGTATATATTTTACTTTGCTTATTATAGATATTGTAGAATTGTTTTTTCCACACGAGTTGTCAGAATGACTTGAGCTGATGAATGGCTCATGTAGTTTCATATGAGACTGCTGTTGATATGTTGTCAGAATGTGGTTTTATATGACACAAGGCCATTTGTTATATAATTTTGGTAGAAAAATGGTTCTCAAGCGAGCCCTCTAGTAGTTATGATTTTGGATGTAGTTCAGAAAAGAATAATTGTGTTACTGAATCTTTGAGACAGCCCTTAGTTGAGTTACTGGATAATTCAATTATAGCTTGGAAGGACTTAAGCACGGATTCCTTCATTTAATGTAAGCCAGTTTCACATGTGGGATAGGGTTTGGGAAAGGGTAGGATTACCCTCCTCTTCTGTTACATATTTTCATTCTAAGGACCCGAAAGAATCTGTTTATTATTGCCTGGATTCTTTTTAAGCTTTTGCTTTGTATTATAGAGTTGTTTCACTGGTTTGAATTTTGTTTTCCACAGTAAAGTTTCAATGTTCATATTTAACCTTTCATGTTACACTCTTACTTTTCATAGATATCCAATGTCAAATTTCTGATGTACGCAATGTATGTAGAATCAACATGATAACGACAGTACTGATGAGCATATTGAGTTTGCTGGTGCTAATGTACACCTTATTACTACCAGAGAGAGTTGGGATCAAAAGCTATCTGAAGCAAATCGGAAAGACCAGATTGTGAGTATTGCTGTTTTTCTTTTTGGATTTTGTAGTGCAATAAAGTGAATTGGTATTTTTTGTTCAACTTGTACTATGCCGATCTCAAGACTTAACATAATGCCCTGCCTTGAATGATTGGAAAATTATAGTTTTCAAAAGTTTAGATTTGAAAATCTAAATAACAGAGATGATGATGCACGGAAAATTTGCTTGGGCATTTTCCCACCATGTAGACAGGGAGTTTAGGTCAGCTATGGTAGTATAATATTGGTTAATATAATTGAAATCTCAAAATATAAGTTATCAATCTTGTTATTGTTACTCTTCAGTTATTGTGCAATACATGATCGAAGTAAAATCTCAACAGGTTGTTGCAAATTTCAGTGCAACATGGTGTGGTCCTTGTAAAATGATCGCACCATTTTACAAGGAGTTGTCTGAGAAATACCCTTCGCTAATGTTTCTAATGGTTGATGTCGATGAACTAACGGTAAGTGATAACATTCCCTCCGTTTTTATTTTTTTTTTGTCTGATCTGTTGAATTAGTGATTACTCAAACATTGGTAGAACCTTGGTCCATCATTTAAGTTTTTATCCTTGATTTTCCCCATCTACTACCTGCTTTTTGAGCAAACGAAACAAATTTAATAAAATTGTTGATATACATATGATCGTGCTACTGTATGATGCAGGATTTGAGTACTTCATGGGATATCAAAGCCACTCCGACTTTCTTTTTTCTTAGAGATGGGCAGCAACTTGACAAGCTTGTTGGAGCCAACAAGCCCGAGCTACAGAAGAAGATCACTGCCATTACAGATTCCGTGGTTAAATCTGACAATTGACTGTTGCAGCTTCTGGGACAGCCGGGCCTGTGAACATTGTTTTCATTCATTATGTTGATTGATTGCTGTCTTGTGAAGCAGAATGTACATTTGCTGCTTGTCTTGTAAAGGTACCGAATGAATGATCATTATTCTGTTCTTTTTTGGTTGAAATTTTCGCAATACTGCTCTTGTTTAATTCCCTTTTATTTTAACCACGTATTGAATGAAACTCTTAATTGGTTTTTGAGATTTGTTATCTGCTTCTGGATCCAAATTTTTTGTTTAATCCATCACCTGCTGTAAGCTGTCAGATGTAACCATTCGTGGTCAAGGTTCAACCTGACGTGTATGAAAGCACTTTCTCCCTGGAAAAACAGAGGACTACAGGTTCAATGTTTTCTCCACATTCTCTCTGGAAAAACAGAGGACAAGCAGTTTCCAACTTTCTCCACCACAAACACAAACACAAACACGTACAAAAGCATACATGCCATATGCTAATAGCAGACTGGTGTGTGGATGTGAAAGCTTTTTGAGAAATTGTCTTTCTCTACCGGCAGAATCTTCTTTCCCCACGTTGCACTGCTCATATACTTTCATAGTTTTGAGGCATAACAGAAAGTAGAAGTTTTGGCTAAGGCTCACCTCATGTGGATGGAGTAAATCCAAATGTACTGCCACTGACACGACAATTTCTGATTACGGTTATGGCTAAGCAAGAAGTCGCATTCAGCTTTACTCTAATACGTTGCTATTAGTTACCTATACAACAGGACAACTTGAAAGCAAAACTATGGCTATCATCTTGTCATATGCCAGAAACACAGGTAGGCTAGACATTGGGCTAGGCCGAACCCACAGATTAGGCTGAAACCGAATCTGAGTTTGAGTTCTTTTGTCAACAAACAGAAACCAACTTCAGCTTGGTGATTCATACTGTCAAAACTTGTAAATCTACACAGAATTTATAGCTCATTCTCAATCCAGAACATGTAATAGGAGTTTCCAAGTTACAAAGAAGATAAAAGTAATGAATCAGATAAAGAAATTAAATTTTTTCTATGCGGTATGAACTTGAATCCATTCCAATGTTTGTATGACCTCAACGTCCTTTAGGATTCATGATCTGAGAGAACACAGCGCTTGGAGTCAACCCATCAGAGTCTTCACTTGTAAGCCTACGTCCACCTATGCTCATACTCATTCCTGTGCTCCTTGAATCACCATCAAAGGCATCAGGCTCTTTCTTCCCTGTACATGATGACCACACATTGAATGCCTCCTCTTCCTCCTCCTTGGCACATCCAATGCCTTGTCCACTTTCCTCTGCACTCTCTTGTAGTTGCAATGCAAATTCAAGGCTCCATAGCACATCACCCATTGATGGCCTCTCTATACCCTGATCAGCCACACACTTCATTGCTGTCTCTGCAAACTTTTTGAAACATTCTGGTGCAATCTTACCCTTTAGATAAGGGTCAACTAATTGATCAAGAATGCCTTTATTGTAGCAATGTGCAGCCCATTCTGCCAAGCTTGCTTGTTCCTTCGGCAGGGTTGGGTTCAATGCCGGTCGAGCGCAGAGTATCTCAAACAGAACAACCCCAAATGAGTAGACATCGGACTTGTCCGTTAGTCGCTGTCTCCTGAAGTATTCTGGATCTAAATATCCAAAACTACCTTTTACAACTGTGCTGACATGAGTATGATCCAATGTAGGACCTGTTTTTGACAACCCAAAATCGGAAACCTTTGCTACCCATTTCTCATCCAAAAGGATGTTACTTGTCTTAACATCTCGGTGGATGATGGTGTGCTTGGCACCAGTGTGGAGGTAGTGCAAGCCACGAGCAGCACCAATGCATATCTCCAGCCTTTGCTTCCATGGTAGGGGTGGCTTCTGCGTCTTGTACAAGTGCTCACGCAATGTACCATAAGCCATGTAATCATAAACAAGGATCATCTCACAATTTTCTTCACAGTAACCAATCAATGAAACAAGATGACGATGTCGAAGTATTGAGAGCATTTCAATCTCAGTCTGGAACTCGTGCACTCCTTGGTCAGAGAGTGGATTACCACGCTTGATTGCAACCTTAAGCATTCCACCATCAACTTCTCCTCTATAAACCTTGCCAAAACCTCCAACGCCAAGAACCAGAGCATCATCAAAGTTGTTGGTGGCATCCTTGATCTCAGCAAATGAGAAGTGGCGGCAGAGGTTTGAAGGTAGAGAAGAACTACCAGTAGTGGTCATCTTGGCCGAACCAGCAGAGTGTGAATTCCCATAAAGTGAAAGAGGAAACCATCCAAATGACCCTTCACTTGCACTTGCCTCCTTCCCATACCTGTGGCGACGTGCTGCAGCTACGTAACAGAAACCAACCACGAGGGCCAGAACAATTACACTGCTTATTCCTCCTGCTACAATGGCTTTTCCATTTGATGAATGCCCCGAGGATCGTGGTTTGACTCTCCTGGGATCTATTACATTCTGCTTAGGAGCAGGAATAGGATTTGGCCCTGCAAGGTTACCATCTGCATTGCTCAATTTGAATATCTCCACTCCATTCAAAATAGCATTATAAAACTGGGGCTTGGCAGCTTTATTTGGTTGAAGATCAAGCCGCATATCCTCCTGAGGTTTCCCACCATGAACAAGAACCACGTAGTCCCTATACAATGGAACCCCATTGCTACCTGCCATGGCAACCACATCCATTGTCTCAGCAGTTTGATTGTTAAGGTAGATGTCAAACACTCTCTGGTTCGGTTTGGTTATATTTTCAGCAATCTCGCAGAAATGGAGCCTAATCAAGTAAAAGAAACCAGAGTCAACAGAGAAAATCCAAGTCAAATTGTAATTTAGGTTGACATAATTATCTGTCCCCATTGTTCTAGCAGAGGAATAGACAGTATCTGGTGCAACATAAGTTGATATATTGATCGGATAGCCGATCCTCATGTTGGGATCAGCAGACACTGAAACACCAAATGCTGCCCCAAAAAGATACAACTGATCATCACCCCAAGTCCTCAGGAAGCCAGTGTCCTTAGGAGGTGAGATATTATTTCCACCTACATTGACTCTGTAAACATTCTCAAGCGAAGTGCTATTGTCAATGGTGAATGGACCAGTTTGGCCCACAACCATTAAGCTTCCATCAGTATTACTGTAAATATCAGGCAAGGAAACAATCTCAACCCCATTAACGAATGCAAAATCTTTCGGATGATCTGAAGCTGGACTGAAAGTAACGTTCAATGATCCACTATTAACGTTGATATAGTATTCCTTAACAATAAAGGCAAAGTCCAGAGCTTGAGTGGTCTGAGAAACACTAAAATTCTTAAGAAGAGTGTAAGATCCTGCAGTGACGGAGAACAGACCATCAGAAGAGTTCAGGCCATTGTATACAGATGGATAGAAATATAGACGAAGAAACACACGACCATAGGCCAAAGGAAAACTATATGTGAAATTGGACTGGAAAACACGAGCTGTCATATAAGGAATTTGAGGGACATCAGGATCTTGATTTGAAGCTTCAGACATGGAAGAATTAGCGGATGCAGACAGAAATTTTGAACCATTATCCGACACCCATTTCTGACCATAGGTATCGGTGAGATCCGATGATGCCCCACAATCTAAAAGGATTTTATCCGTCGGTACATAGTTGGCAGCAAAGTTAACATGAATTGCAGAGAAAACTAAGCAAGAACAAAAGAGAAGAGGCGCAGAGAGATGCTTATCCATGCTCCTTGGTTATCAAAATCCAAGCTTTAAACAAGGATAAGATGCAAATCGATTTCACAGATTAAAGACATCAAAGCCCTGAAGCAAAAGGAATTAGACAACGTAAAGAAAGGTGAAACAAGTACTAGGTATGGAAGAATGTAAGAAATGAACCACCAACTAGTGGTTGATAAAAGTAACAGAAGAGAGAACTCAGGGCCATGTCTGAGACTAAAGGTAAGAGCTCAAGAGAAACGGAAATGGATGAGAAAAGCTCTGAACTTTACCTTGTTAAATAAAAAAACAGACAAGAACCATGGAAGGATACAAACCCAACACACCCAAAAGTCAAATTTGACATAAGGTCCAAGGCTGTATACTGCATTGAGAGTTGAAGAAACTAAAGAAGAACCACCACCCCTACAGGGTAGAGGTAGTTGCTCTTCTCTTTACATTGCCTTATTCAAATTTCCCTCTAAAATCAAAACCAATAAACAAATAACTCCAAATTGGGTATTAACTAATTCTTGAAAATTCCAGATGCTGTTTCTTCTTCAGTTATACCTTACATTATCCACACGTGAAGCGGAATATTTGAGCAAGAAACCATAAGAAGTAGGAATTAGGACAGCTAGCTGTGCAGATTGGAGTACAGTTCACTCTTACTAAGCCCTCATTGTGAGGCAAAACGCTTTAGAAAAAAGGCTACTTCTACTCTCCTTCAAATACCATTTCTGTTCCTACACGTTTTTTCTTAAAACAAATAGGAAAACAGGACATAACATCATCTGATGCTCATTGTCAACATACCAACATCATCCCATGTGATGAGAATGAATGAATTAGTAGAGATTCCCTTAAAAGAGACAACATCTTGACGATGTATGCAAGAGTTAGACGTGCAAGTCAGGAAGTAATGCTTTTAATGCAATTTTGATGCCACTGACCCACGGTAGTTGCATTGCCAGTATATGGTAAAGCACGTCGTTCTCGTCTGTTCAAGGAAATGGGGAGATTTCGGGACACAGAACCGAACTGTGCTTTCTAGGAAAACCCCATTTCTTGTAAGGTTCTGAAAGTGAGCACGAGTCCAAAGGACTTGGACATATCACACGTGACCATAGGTTTTGTCCCAGACCTAACTCACACATGTTCGAACTAACTTCGAGAGGCCTAAGTTCTAATGTGTTCTGTCCGTCTATGTAAACTGTCGGTAATTTCACATCAGACAAGTACGAAAGTATTTAATAATTTATAACAGTGAGCAAATTTCCTCCTCTTGATTAAGAGTTTATAATAGTATGCAAACTCTCCTCCCTCTCTTGAGCTAGCTTTTAGGGATGAGTTAGGCACTTTCTAACATGGTATCAGAGTCAATTTGTCTCGATAGTTTGGGGCGGTATCCGGTTATGTCCCTTTGTCCAATATGTCCATCAGATATCCAGTCCTGCTCTAGACTGAGGGGGTGTGTCAGGAATTCCACATCGGACAATTACAAAGACATTCAAGAGTTTATAATAGTATACAAACTTCCCCCCTCTTGAGTTAGCTTTTGGGGGTGAGTTAGGTACTTTTTAACATAAACATCCGTTAGAAGGAGGGAAGTGAATGTTGGCAATTCTATGTATGTACCCTCACTAGGATCATGATGTAGATCTCCCTTATAAATAAGATCTTCAGTCATAACAAGTGGTATCAGAGCAGATAGTTCGACAAGGGACAAGTATAGAAATAGTAGTTGGATCTCGTGGTTGCCATCCCCATGTAGAAGAGCAAGGAGGCTCCTGATGAGCCCATACCAGTAGCTTGCTTGAATGTGATGTCCTCTGCATCCGTCAAAAGACATTAATTGTAATTCATTTGTTGCCTCATACAGGTCTCACAAGCTTCTTATTTTTTGTGTTCTTGACTCATCTTCTTCATCGGATAAAATTAAAGACGGTCTTGCTTGTGTTGTTGTTGATGTAGTCATGTTTGTTGAGTGAAAATTATTGTTGATGCTACTTGTTTCACTTCTTCATGAGTCATCTATTCCATGGAACTCCAATTTCACATGCTTTCTTCTTTGACTTGCACATTACAACTCACAACTTTTTTTTTGTAAAGGGATCATAGAGATTATACGCCTTGGACCTTTCATTATAGCCGATAAAAATTACCTTCTTGTTTTGGTCATCAAGTTATGTGCGCCTTTAATCTAGAATGTGAGCATAAGTCACACTTCTGAACACCTTCAAATGTGCTACTGATGGTGTTAAAGTTAAAGAAGGCATTGTACAGGACGAAGCAAGCGCCGAGAGCATGGAACACCTGCATAGATGCATATTTCAGGGTGCACGAGTTTGTCCAATGTCCATATGAACATGCATTATATGTTAAGATACGAAATGATGACATCTTATTTATGGCCTTGTATGTGGATAATTTAATTTTTACATGAAATAATAAAGAAATGATTAAGAAGTTTTAAGTTGGAAATGATAAAGGAGTTTGAGATGATCAATTTAGATTTCATGTCTTATTTTCTCGGATTAGAAGTGAAATAGGATAAATATGAAATTTTTGTGCCTTAAGAAGCATATGCAAAGGAGATTTTAAAGAAGTTTAAAATGAAGGATTGTAATCCTGTGAGCACCCTGGTTGATAGTAATACGAAATTGTCCCGACATGATGAACACAAGGTAGTTGACGCAACCTTGTATAAAAGTTTGGTTGGAAGTTTGCATTATCTTACACGCACAAGGTCAGATATTACATATGGAGTTGGTTTAGTAAGCCGGTACATAGAGGATTCAAAAATGAAGTATTGGAAAGCCATCAAATGAATTCTTCGTTATACTAGAGGTATATTATTCCACGGCTTATTTTACTCTCATACTAATGAGTTTGATCTTGTTGGATATTTCGATAGTGATTGGAGTGGAGATAAGGATGATAGAAAGAGCACTACGGGTTTTGAATTTTTCATGGAAAGTATGACATTTACATGGATTTCGAAGAAACAACCTATAGTTACTTTGTCAGCTTTTGAAGCAGAATATGTTGTCGCCTCTTCATTTGTATGTCACTCCTTGTGGCTGCATAAGTTACTAAAGGAGATGAACTTTGCTCAAGAGAAGCTAATAGAAATTCGAGTGAATAACAAGTCAGCGATCAACTTGGCAAAGAACCAAGTGCATCATGAAAGGAGCAAGCATACTGATGTGCGTTTTCACTTCATACTGGAGCATGTGAAATATGGTGATGTGGAGATGACTCATGTGGCGAGTCATGATCATGTAGCGGATATATTCACAAAATCACTGCCGATTGAACTCTTCAACAAATTCAAGAAGTTGCTCGGGATGCAAGAAAGAAAATAATTAAGTTTAAGGGGGATGTCAATAATCTAAACTTAATATGGTCCAATAGTTAAAATGTTTACAGTTAACAGAATTTAAGATTGATTTAAGAGAGAATTTGAAAGGTCAAACGTTTGTCATTTTGGTTATATAACTTATGGATTTAAAGCTCTTTAAGTCTAGTTTTAGATAGTGAAAGTTTCAGGTTATTTGAATTTTTCTTTAAAAAGTTATGACTGTTTTAGTAAAAAATGGTCAAAATTAACTGTGTTGTTTAAAATTTTATTATTTATTGTTATGCGAATTTTTAGAGTTTTCATTTGATGTTTTAGGCTTTATAAGGAGTTGTAATCGGTTGTTATTGTAGATAATATAAAGAGTTAAAAATGCAAAGAAACTTGCTTGTTGTTCTTCTCTCTTTCTACCTCAAAAGTTTCTAATACACCATTAGCCAGTAACAAATTGGTATGTTCTTTCACTGGGTTGATGATGGAAATCTCCCTTGTAAGGAGTCAGGATCTTCTGTCTATTTTACCCTGTCCTTATCCTGTTTCATGAATCTCAATCATTCATTTATGTTAGTCTTATACGAGTCTCGTACAAATAAATAGTTGAGATTCATAAGACAAGATAAGGACAGAATAAAATGGACTGAGAATTCCGTCCCCTTGTAAAATGGTACTGTTATTGAGACAAACCAATATGAAATAGAAGCTTCAAAAGCTTGGAAGAAGACGATCTTAAATTCTTAACAAACTAAAAAGCTTCTTTCTTTCTACTATATTGTTGACTCATCATTGTTTGGGTGGAGGTTTTATAATGAACAATTCGCAACATTTAGATGATTGCGTATGGATTTAACGATTTAACAGATAAAGATCGTAGCTTTACAATGAATCCATCTCTGTAATCTTGTCTTCTTCTACCTCCCACTTTCCTCTTCTTCTTCTATTCTTTTCATTCCGTTCTTACGAGGTAAAAGGCCAGCTTTCTACGAATTCCCAACAGGGAAACTCTTCGCAAGTTTTTATATTTCTTGTCCTGATCGTCTCCATGAATTGACTAGCAGTTGTAGGAACAATGACATCTGAACTAGAAACGAGCCTGTGAATAATTTCACGTAGGACCCTTCTGTAACTTTCCTTGGGAGTGATACCTGCGGCTTTACATATGGATGTACTCTACTCTACCCTGCTCGACATACCTTTGCTTTGAATATCCATCTACCTATGCTAGTGGAACTCATCTGTAAGAAAATTTTCTTCCCTTTGAAGTGAGGGATGTCACCATTTCTTCTCTGCAATCCCAATCACCCTTACTGAACGAAGAAAACTGTATATAAATACGATGTTTCAAGCGAGATCCAAGATGTGGTTTACTGACTCAACATTATGGATACAATCAACAAAAATATTTGGTTAAAGATCGCTTGTTTGCTTGCAGTTTTTGTTGTGACATTGAAAGAATCGAAATCCACCTGTGTTGAAGTTGCTGGTTTTGAGAAATTAGAAACAACAGTGGAGGAGATAGACACTCTTTTACCATATTCTAGTGCAAAGCATGGGTAACCAGAATGATGAGATACATTTCTTTCACTTTCTATGTACTCTTTTTGCATGCTTATATCGTATACCAGCTGAGTTTTCTTGACAGAAGTTTTTGTTTGATAAGTTCAGGATCTATGAGTCAAACAATATGGAAGAAGATGCCTGGCAGATGGTGGGGAAGAAGGGGAACCAGTTTGTAGTAAATGACAAACCTTTCTATGTCAACGGATTCAATACTTACTGGTTGATGGTATTTGCTGCTGATCAATCAACAAGAGGTAAGGTCACTGACTTGTTCCAGCAAGCATCTTCAGTAGGTCTTACAGTTTGTAGGACTTGGGCCTTTAATGATGGTCAGTGGCGGGCTCTTCAGAAATCTCCAGGAGTTTATGATGAAGAAGTTTTCAAGGTATTTTTCAACTTTTCATTTATAACAAAACATGCTTTTTTTTTTCAAAGGACCAAATGTTCCTGCTATTTCCTGATTGCCTTGTGTTGCATCTTCAGGCTTTAGACTTTGTAGTGAGTGAAGCAAAGAAGTATAAGATCAGGCTCATATTGTCTTTAGCAAACAATTGGGATGCATATGGTGGCAAAGCACAGTATGTGAAATGGGGAAAAGAAGCTGGTCTTACTTTGACGTCTGATGATGATTTTTTCTCAAATCCAACACTAAGAAGCTACTATAAAGCTCATGTTAAGGCGAGTTAAAAAGATAATCCAGTGTTTTGGCAGCTCTACTTCTTGCTCATTCAGTTTCTATGCAATGTCAATGTCATCTGCAGACTTTGTTTTTGAAGTGTTCTCACTTTTGCTTATTATCTGTGTAATGAAGATGGTACTAAATAGGGTTAATACACTTACAAACATAACTTACAAGGATGATCCCACGATATTTGCTTGGGAACTAATGAATGAACCTCGATGTACCTCTGATCCATCTGGTGATAAGCTGCAGGTTTGTGTTCTCTGTACATCTATTCTTGTATTGAGGAGTAATAGTGATTTTTCTTAACATATCCTACTTTATTGAATCTTTGGTGTATAGTCATGGATACAAGACATGGCCGTATATATCAAGAGCATGGATCCGAAGCATTTGGTGGAGATTGGATTGGAAGGATTTTATGGTCCCTCAGCACCCGATAGAGCTCAGTTCAATCCCAACTCATACGCCACACAAGTTGGAACTGACTTTATAAGGAACCATCTGGTTCTTGGTGTTGATTTTGCTTCTGTTCACATTTATGCAGACTCCTGGTGAGTACAACGGAAAGAGCATTTCTTTCTACAGACTGCACAACATGTCGATACTCATGCGTATCATTTTCTCCCTGAAGGGTTTCACAGACGATATCTGATGCTCATATCAAATTCACCAAATCATGGATGGAAGCTCACATAGAGGATGCCGATAAATACCTGGGAATGCCCATTTTGTTTTCTGAGTTTGGTGTATCTACAAAAGATCCTGGTTATAATACATCATTCCGCGACACATTCATCAACACAGTGTACAAGAGCCTCTTGAACTCCACAAAAAAAGGTGGAAGTGGGGCTGGCAGTCTTTTGTGGCAGCTGTTCCCGGAAGGAACAGATAGTATGGACGACGGGTATGCAATTGTTCTGTCAAAGTCACCTTCAACATCAAACATCATATCCCAACAATCCACAAGAATGGCAGTCTTCAATTCATTATGCTCATGGAACTGCAAGTGGAGCTGCAGGAAGAAGACTCCGTCGGAGACTTTCCTTTATCATGACGAGTTGTAGTGCTTGACATTCACAGCAGAAAGAGGAAGAATGTCCACATGTAACATTATGCAGTCTATACACGCCAGGAAGTTTATTACCGATTGTGTGTGAACTTTAAAAAGTAAAAGAAAATAAGACAACAAGACTAATGAGTGAAATTTTATAGTCATGGAATATTTTCTGTCCTCAACATTCCTTACTACTGGATTACCTTTATATTTCAGTACTGTTCTTCAAAGAAGCTTGTTGAGCCTTTTTATTGCTTTATGGCTTCACAGTTCTTCCATTGTTGCACAAGTTCTCCTTTTAGAACAAATTACTTGGGGTGGCAATACAATATATCATACCTGCTTATGGATTTCAGTGGCGCTGCATGATGACTTTAAAACTACTTTAGGATGGTTAATCTCAGATAATGCATTTGCATTATCTGTCAAATTATCTTCAAAGTTCTCAAATGCAGTTATGCAGAAGCAAAGACTAAATAAAGAGCACTTCCATAAATTTTCAGAATGATGCAAAATTGGCACTGTATGATGCTGATTGGATTTTGTGAACTAAACCAACAACAGGTTACAGCGAAATAGAACTAGCAGAAAATAGAACATGTGATTTCATTTGATGTCGACAAATTTAAGTGGTTAACCTCCAATTACACACCATAAGGAATTTGGGGGTAAAGGTCAAGGAATCATTCAGCAGACTCCCCAGTAGATAATAAACGGTCCGAGTACCTCTTTTGCAGGCTCCGGAAACAGTGACTTGAATTGGAGAAGAGCTCTTTGCAGGGCAAGCCCCTCGTGATCACAATGTAACAGATTCGTCTCAACAACAATTTGTGGCGTCTGTCAAGCAACAACAATCAGAACTTGTAAGGGTGTAATGAAAAGGAAAAATAAAGGCAAATCTGGACTGGAAGATACAATTTGGAAGCCTGAATGGTTAAACTTTCCATCAAAGTATAGCAAAAGAAATCAATCACAAAATGGTGTCAAGTATAAACTTTCATTCTTTCAATGCTGATATGAATGCGATCTGTGATATAGAAAGAAGTAAATCAACAAATAAAATACAACAGAGTCAAATGGACTACCAACTAGAAGAAGCAGGCTGCTTCTTGGTTAAGCTTAGTTTAGAGAGCACAAGAGCTGCCTGGTCACCACCCAACAAGAAATAAGGATGCCTTAGAGCAGCAGCTGCTGATAAACGCCCCTTCCCAAGATAGCCTCTCTGTGAGATCAATTTTGTAGCCAGATCCCACCCTCTACCGGATTCAAGATCAAGAATTTTTAAATCTGGCTTCGATCGAGTGTCCTTCCTCCATCTATTCAAGTCATATTCAGCTCTCTTTAACTCGGTATTGAAGTTCTTTAATCCTGATGGGTACCTCAAGCTTGGTACTGCCATTTGTAATAGCACAATTCCAGCAGAGTACATATCGAAAAGATCAGGACTGTTCAGCTGCATCAATTATAGCAGACTCAAAGAGTTGAAAGGAAAATGTAAGTATTTGCTACAGAAAACTTCAGATCATTGAATAAGAGTGCATACATAGCAAAATAAAATCCCAGCCCCATTCAACAGATATGCAACTTTGTAATCCAACATTTGCAAAAGTTCAGCAAAAATCGGGTTACATACGGCATCACAGTACTGAAGTTCAGTACCTGCCACAGAATTGGAGAAAGCAAGGCGGCAATTGGTTCAGATGGAGGACTAGGTGTCTCCTCAGGGAGTACAAATAGTTCAGGAGGGCAGTAATCAGGATCAAGCAGACCGCAGTTTGGCATATAGTTTTTGCCAATCCGAAGGTCTGTAGCTGAGCCAAAATCTATAAGCTTGATCTTTCCCTTCTTTGTCACCATTAAGTTTGCTGGCTTTACATCTCGGTGAACAATTCCTGTGTCATGGATTTTCCTAAGGGAAGTAATAATTTGGCGCATTATTTGCTTGATTACTAATGCATTCCGCTTAACAGAATCTTCTGCTTGCAGGACTTGTCCGAACATGACAGCCTCCAAATTAAAAGGAAAGTTACGATCTTTCATGTAATCAGAAAGACTCCGATCTCCCTGTGACATGGACATCCCTACAATTAGTGCAAGCGGACAGTTGAAGTATCATTGAATGAACTTGGAATTTGGGAAAAACATAATTCATAAAACAATTCAGATTCAATCAAGGAAACTTCAGACTACCCCCCTAAACAGGAAGTTTTACTTTCTTCTCAGAATTTTCCAATATGGTGAGTACCTCAAATTTCCAAACAAGCCATTTTCCACCCTTAGTGAATTCCATATTTGTTTCATCAGCAACAAAACTTCCAAGGAATTTAGCGCATGTTTCAGGAGCTGCTCTTGATAGCCGGTAATTAAACCACTCCTCAAATTCTCCACATTCCTCAACCTCTTGGTTTCCAAGCTTCACCTGCATTACAACATTTTTCCCATAAACAAACTTGTAAGTACCACTTCACACCTCCCATAACCTGATGAAATCTAGAATCATAACCTTGTAGATTGAAAAACTAGCATTAGAGAGGAAGAAGCATAAAGTTACCTTTTTGAGAATAACCTTTTCTTTCAAGTTCTGATCCAAGTTCACTGCTTTTCCTCTTCCTCTACTTTGGCCATTATCTTCTACTGTCCCATTCTTGGGAAGAATGACGCCAGAGTAAACAACGCCGAAATTTCCTTCCCCTAGTTTGTCCAAGATCATAAAATCAGTTCTTTTCAAGCTCCTCCTTCCAATCAAAAAGTCCAGACCCAGTTGCAAAGGAGCCAAAAGGTATGCATCAACGGCGCCAACTAGAACACCAGGCCTGGAGGTTAAGTAAATCCATGTCAACCCCGCAAAAACCAGAACACCCCATTTCTGCATATCAGATAATTCATCAGAAACTCTCTGAAACTGCATCAACCCTGATTGTAGAATAGGGAATTGTTGCAGATAATTAGTGCTCTCTAATAATAGATCATCCGGAACATTCCCAAATAATGCATTACACCTCACTGGACGGTATTTAAGACGTTTAGTGAACTTGTAGAGACTATTATGGTGGAAAGTGTGCTTAAAAGCAGAGAAACAAACGACGTTACGATACTGCTTAGAGGTAGCTGCAATAGGGCTGACGAGGGAAGCCATTGCTACTATTGAAGCGAAGCTTCAGTTCAGTGTGCAATGCAAGAGATTAGTTTAGTTGTTACTTCCAAGGAATAACAAGCTTTAATCAACGGACGGAGGCCATGCTTTTGCCACGTTTTATCCATCAAATTTATCCGAAATAGGGAACTACGTGGAGGAACGTTAAGCCTATTGTGCTTCAAGGCACACAGGAAGCTGATAAAGGGCCAATTTTTTATTTTTAAAGGCATGGTTTAATTTTAATATTTAATTAAAACATTCAAATAAACAATTAATTCGTTTTAATTGTAATTAATTTAAATTTTATTCTTCCTTTTAATTAAAAAGTTTAACTTTTACTTTACTTAATACTTCTTAATTAAAAAAGATTCAAACTTCAACTAAATTTTTATTCTTTTTTTTTTCAAGATTCGATCTTTTCAACCAATTCATTACCATCCATAGTTTTGACTTGTAATGGAATTAAGTACAAAGAAAAAGGAACAGGACATTCTTATTCCATTCATTTTCTTAATTGCTTCTTTGTGCTTTAATAGAACTGAAGACTTGGATGGTATGTTTCTATACCAACACAAGGGAGGCCAAACCATAATCAAAAACAACATTTCTTGAAGTTTCAGAGGGTACATCATAATAGTAAATCAAACCTACGGGCAAATGTTCAACTTGTCTGAAAATGCGAACACAGACGAATGTTATTGTTCATTGACAGAGCCTTCTTCGACATCCTACTTTCTTCACTTACTGCAACCCCGACCAGACCAGACCAGACCAGATGAGACCTACTGGCTCAAGGTGCAATTCTTTTGAAGGAAAGAACCAGTAGGCCTAACATAACTGAAGTCTACAAAGGGGTTAAAATTCACTTTCGGGCTAGCAGCTGGAGAAACTGACAATGGCATCTCCGTCCACCTCTTCTCGAAGTTTGCAGTGCAGTCCTTCCCGGCTACTTCTGGTCGGAAACTTGGCTGGATTTGCCTTGCGTCCAGTTTCTTCCAGTTGATTGGCCTGAACCACCTGTGTCGCTTAATTTCTTCAATTCCCAATGGTCCATTTCCTAGGCGTTTAGAAGCATCCTTTTGTAGGAGCTAAAACAAAACCAAGATAAAAGATCATTGATAAGCTTTTAATTCGGTGGTAATCTTTCAAAAAATAGCTAATTTTGCTCGGATGGATGAATAAAGACACAAAAATGGCAGACAGCTAGAACAAAAAGCTTCATTAACCATCTAAAGTTTTTTAACCATCTAAAGTTTTTAACTTCAACAATCAATAACTCATTATCAGTCACAGATCCTATAAAATCAGGTCTTCTTAAATGTATCAGAGAAGTTCTAAAACCATCCATACTACACCTCAAGAATCAAGATTTACACTTTTGATTGGATGTACAAAGGAAAAGGTTATGCTTGAAACTTGAGTTCAAAATATGCAAGATTATTCCCAAATGTTAACCTAGAATTCAATTATTAGGTTCAAACATATATATTCCTCATCAGTTCAGGCTACAAGGATTAACTTACCCCTTTCAGTAGAGCATTTGCTTCACCAGTCAAAAACGTTGGCAGCTTGATCTTATCCTTCACTATCTTTTGCTGAATTTTGTCCCGGCTACCAACAAAAGGTGGCTGCCCAAGCCACAAGCATGTTAGAAAGAGATGTAGCTGCGTCATTTTTATAGCAAATAAAAAGGAAAAAAGATGTGCAAAACCTTTGAAACTGATGAAGATCTAATTCCATTAATTAGAATGAACATAGAAGACCCAGTCGGGAGATCAAAATCAAGACCAAAATATTTACATTAAAAGAAAAAGATAAACAAACAGAAAATACTGCAGAAGATCCTTTAAGGAAAGGATCGCTGACCTTCCCTGTCAGCATCTCATATAACAGAATCCCCACACTCCACCAATCCGCAGCCTTATCATGCCCCTTTCCAAGAATAATTTCAGGTGCCATATATTCAACAGTTCCACACATGGAATTAGATCTTGTGTTCTCACCAAACTCCTTTGCCAGGCCAAAATCAGTCAACATTACCTGGACCACAAGTTCCACAATAAGTCAGAATTCTGGGTCTATGTTAAACGTGTATTCCGGTGTGAAAAGAGAGGGAGAACAAATTACATGGCCATCCTCATCAAGCAGGATATTTTCAGGTTTAAGATCCCTATGCATTATGCCATTGCCATGAAGGTGACTGACAGCAGAAACAATCTCTGCAGCATATATGCGTGCCAGATCCTCTCTGAAACACAATTACAACAACCAATAAAATTGAAGTCCTTACTCTGTGGCACACAAACCAGAGAATATTAAGTCTACCTGAAAAGGCCATGGTGATACAGTTGAAAGAAAAGGTGACCCCCATTAATGAAGTCCAAGATAAGGTACAGTCTATATTTGGTCTGTAATAAGAACAATCCATAGTTAGCACTCTTATACTCTATATTATGCCAACAGACGAATATACTATAGGAAGATCAATAACTGCAACAATAGAAACTATGAGAAAATTTAATCCACCAAGCACATTCCTCGTCTCATCAGCTGAATTACATTACAACTTTAGAATAAAAATTAAAATCGAGAAAAGATTGAAACTTACTTGGAAGGAATATTTGAGCTGGACAATGAAGGGATGGTCCACTTTTGTTAGAATGTCTCTCTCAGCTTTCATGTATTCAACATGATTCTTCTCCACTATCTTGTCCTTCCTCATGACCTTCATTGCATATATTTCTGAGGTACCCTTTTTCCTGACCTGATAGACCTTACCAAATGCTCCCTGGCCAACAACCTTCAGAACCTCAAAATCTTCAACACCCACATGATTGACATTCTCAAGACTCTCCTCGTTGTCTGTTCCATCTGTAGACAATTCCTCAAGTTCTGCAATTGTGCCCTGCTGGAAAAACTCCACAAGTTCCACTGAATCCTCAGTCTCACATAAAGTAAGTTTGCTGAGCCTTGGTGATGGGCTAACACAAGAGGGTCCAACCAACGAATGTGAACGGTTGTAAATGACAACAGGGTCATCATAAATAAGCTCAGCAGCATCAGCTTTCGATAAAGGATTTCCTACATTATCACCATTCACTTCGGCCGGTGACTGCACTGGCAAGGGACCAAAAACAACTTCAGCCGGTGACTGAACTGGCAAGGGACCAAAAACATCAGTAAAATCAAGCTCGACCTGGTCTGACACTGCAACATTGAGGGAATTCAGAGGAAACAGCAACTGGTTGCGCAACGGTTTGCGCATTTGAGTCTTCGCCAGATCAGCAAATTGAGAGGAAACCATCTTCTCAGCACCAATATGAAGCCAACTACAGATTGCTAAAATTTATGAAAGACTGCAGGTGCAAACTGCAGATGGCCAACTGTACAGTGGCTACAGAGTGAGCACTTCACAAGTTTGTAAAACGTTTACAGCAGAGGGGCTCCTAACAATGGCTTTAATCAAACTAATGTTGAGGCAAACGATAGCAGTCCCAAGAAACTTTGGAAGAAGGCAAAAGAGGATCCAGCAGAAGAAGTTGGTCTTGTTTCCCGATTTGCAGGAAACGGCGAATGCTCCAGTAGTTGTTGAATTCATTAAGATGAATCAGTCAAAACTGCAATATATTATTAAAACGCGAGGTTAAGCCAAAACACTGCCTGATCTAACGATTAATTACATAGAAATACCTCAAAAACAACAAAAAAGACATCTAGATCTAAACATCTCCATTCAAAGGATAAAGATTCAAGTATGCGAAAAAGAAACAATATTTCAATAGCAGATATGCTAAGCAAACTTGTGCACGTAACCAAACAAAGCTCAAGAAGACATCAATAAGTAAATCCCCAATCATACGCACGACCCAAAAAACCCGACTTGCAAATCAAAATAACCGTACAAATCAATGGAAGTACACAAGTTAGCGAATTTTTGAAACCCGAAAACAATAAAACACAAACCACAAACAATAGAAGCAATCCCAAATTCAAACACCCACCAAACCCTTAACAAGTCTAAGAACATTACCCCTAAAAGCTTCTTTTTTTCTTAAAAAGAAAGCGACCCGGACGAAATTGTACAATAAAACACAAAATCCCATATCAGAAATCACCAATAATAACAAAAACAAAAAGAATTATCGTAAAAGAACTTGAAAGACAAAACTGTAGAATTTTCCATGAATATATGTAAAAAAACAAAATCAAAGATAATACCCAGTAACTATAAAGCGAACAAGAGGAGAAACCGAGAGAATAAGATAGAGATTGGAGATGTAACGTACCTGAGAGAGGCAGCAAAACTGCGATCCAGGAGGAGATGGTGTGAAATTTGTTTACAGTTTTTAAGAGAGCAGTTTTCCTATTTATGGGAGGAGAAAGAAGCTGTGGCGTATCCGCTTTTATAGGACTTTTTGGAGATGGATTACGTGTCACAATCCTAGTGGTGAATTGGACAATTAAAATTTGATTTTTTATTATTATTATTATTTTGGAAATTACTAATTAGAAGAATATGCTTTTCGTTCGGAACTTGTACGCAGGGTGTTATATTGATTGGGAGGGAATATAAGCTGGGGATGGCAATGCCCGGTTCAGGCTTCAAAATTTGTTCCGGGTTTGTTTACTGACTGGGAATATCCCCAAAGATGCTAATGAGTCAGGTTGGGCTCATTTAGCCTCTGGCCGAAATTGGATACGACTTAGCCTTCGTGTGGTTGAACTTATATCGATAGAGTTTTTGTCAATAGAATTTTTTTTTTAGATCTTTTTTAAGAAGAATTTTTTCAAAAAGTCAGTTCACTGTTTAGTTGTCATTTAAAAAAGAACTTTTTTAAAAGAACTCCATAAAGTAGACTGTTGGTATCATAAAAATAAAAAACAATTTTAATTTTAGCTATATTTTATTTTGTAATAAAAATTATTTATGCATATAAATATTATATAAAGTATATTAAACAATATGTAAAGCACAATATATTAATTTTTATATAATTTTTAACCATATGAAACATAAATGAAAATATATCTAACCAAATCTTATATATATATTTGAAATCAAACAAGGAAAACTTTATTAATAACTATTGTCCGCAGCTAGAGCTGAAGAAATACAAACAGGGAAAGATAAATTCCAATAAACAAGACCTGACGTAGAACTATCATTTCTCGCAAGAGTGTGAGCTGTACAGTTCGCAGATCTTTTACAGAAACCAAAATGAATATCATTAATGGAATGACTAAGAAAGAAACAATCATTAACAATGAAATCAATCTCCAACCGATTGCGACTACACGAAAGAAAGCTTTGAATAATCAATTGCGAATCTGATTCAATAATAACAGAGTGTAAATTTTTCATCTTCACCCAGCTTAAAGCTTCATGAATACCCATAGTCTCTGCTGTTGACGGATCCAAAACTCCCGGAAAAATATTACTGCCAGCAGCTATACAGTCTCCATTACTATTCCAAACTACAAAACCAGTATCTGTCTTCCTCATCTCTTTAAATATAGCAGCATCTGTGTTAATTTTAATAAATCCATCTGGTGGTTTCTGCTACACAAGAGGAGCATAAGGGACATTACTAGCCACTGCAGATTGTCGCCGCTGAGCATTATTCCAATTCCTCAACATTGAACAGGCTAAAAAAATAATCGATTGGGCTGAATGTTGAAGACCATGCCAAACCAGATCATTCCTATTTTTCCACAAAGCCCAACAAATAGAGATAGCCAAACATTGCTCATCATCAGTATAATT
>JANKOE010000005.1:1077486-1088396 GCA_026284465.1 Erythroxylum citrifolium
AGCAAGGGTATCTCTATTACAAGCAGATCGGGTTACTTGGACTTCGTCGCCCAGTTTCCTTTCTTCTATTATTTGTTCTGATATTGCTTCGGCTAGATGTCGTTCAGAGGAGGTATAGGCCTGGGTGTATGGGATTAGCCTATTGGCTTGGGATTAGTTTGCCTCTTCTATTTTGTTTTGTTGCTCTGCGTTTGTGTTAATGTCAAAAAATAAATAAATAAATAATACATGTCGACAATATTGTTATGTTTTCAAACAAGCAATGATAACACAAGGAACATACGATATAAAAATATATAACTTTATTAGAGTTTTGTGTAATTAAGTTTTTTTTATTAGGTATAATTGGTTTTTTTTTCAAAAATGAGGAGACACTTAAAATTGAAAATTTAAAGTTTAGCTAACTCAATCCGAATTTATTGAAATTTGAGTTATATATATATATATTTTTTTTATTTGAATTAAATTAAAATTAAAATGTTTCACTTTTTTACAGGGCAAACGTACGAAATGGTTACCTTTCCGGCGGTTCTCCGGTGTTGTGTTCCTATGGGAATATGCTAATTTCTGGACATAATTGGCTTTACCTCCTATGATTATGGAAGTACATGCTTTATTTTGTATACTTAATAATACTAATTAGATTACGGGTGTTTGTTTACATTTTTATCTTTAATTTTTTATTTTTGTTTTTAAATTTAGTAAAAAAATTCTATTTGTTTGAGTTTTTAATTTCTGATTTTAGTTTTGATTTTCTCCTGTTTTTAAAAATTAAAAAAACCATAAAAAATAGTTTTTATTTTTTTATAATCTGATTTACTATCATTTAATATATTATTTAATTATTTAAATTTTAATAAAATTATGAATAATTTAATTCAACATTATATATTTAATAAATTAAAATTAATTATCAATAAAAAATAATTTAATTTAATTTAATTTTTATAATTAAAATATATGTAATTAAAGTTTAATAATTATTAATAAATATAATTAAATTTAAAATATATAAATATTCAAATAAGAATTGATTTAATAATTAAAATATATTTCAAATAAATATTAATTATTTATTTTATTAAAATAACATAATATTAAAATAAATATTATATAAGAGATTAAATAAATTTATTTAATTAAAACTAATTTATCTTTAAGTTTTATCTAGTATGTAATTATTATTAGTGATAAAAATATAACTACATTATAAAATAAAAACTAAAAACTATGACAGAAAAATAAAAGTAGAACCAAACGGATCCTTAGAATTTTTTTATTAGCTTTAGTTAAGAGTTAAGACATATCACAACCAATAAACCAAATAATCAATAAACTTAGAGTAATGAGAAAATAAGTAAAAAATAACCATAAAATAAACAATAACAATAACAACACCCCGTAGAAATTTCGTTGAGATGTGATGTATGAGAAAGTTTAGTAGTACGCAACTTTACCCCTAATTAGTAGAGAAATTGCTTCCAAATGATCAATGAATGAAAAAAATAATAATATAAATATTATTATAAATAAATTTAATATTATTTTAATAAAAATTTAATAAAAACTAATAAATTTATTTATAATAATAATATTATTTTAAATATAAATTTAATAAAAAAACAAAAGGTTATATATTATAAATAAATTTCAATAAATAATTTTGTATCTTTTACTCTAAATGTTAATAGAAAATATTGTATAAAAGAGTAATTAATAACACAAAAAAATTAAATGATTAGGCAAAACGCAGAAACGACGTGACGGAGAGTTCACTGGACAAGAATTGTCTTATTGTCATCTATCTCTGAGCTGTCCTCTCACCGACATTCGCGCTCTTTATTCTCTGCTACGCCACAGCCACCGCCAACTCCTCCACCGCCGGTACGCCCTACTCCGTCCAACTTAAACCTCTATCATCACTTACATTTTCTTTACTTTATAGATGCTTATTTAGCTATCAGATAATTGAGGTAGGATCTGCATCAGTAATCATCAACCGACGGAAGAGGTGAAAGCAAAAGTAGTGCAGGTGAGGAAGGGATGAGATCTGATCTTCCAACACAGAAATAGAATGAGAGAGAGAATACCGTTTCAGTCTCTGCCATTTCAAGATGATTTCGTTTTCACTGTAATTGGTAGTATATGTGTGCGTATGTCTAATTCTGATTTCACTTCGTTTTCTCTTATCCCGAGACGATAAGCTCTCTGATTCCTCTGATACGTTCCGCTTCCACATTTATTGTAGCTCTTTTAATCATTCACTACTCTTTTGAATTTTGTTTTTTAATTAGTGTAAATAAAGTCATTATGTTCGTTATAATTGAGATTTTGGGGTCTCTGATCCAGTAGTACTTTAGGTAGTAATTTCTTTTTCTTGTCTTATGTGTTCTCCAGCTTTGGCACTTGTTGTCGACAACACTATCCCTGGAGTTTGTTTTGTAGTCTGTATCATCGGTCAGAGATTTGTCAAGATCTAATTCTGACGGCAGTTCCCTGTTTTGTCTCTGCCTCTGTCGTTGGGGCCAATTTTCTACTTGCCATTGAACCAGGTCTTTGAGGGATCTGGAATAAGAAATAAATGCCAAATCTGTCAAAAGTTCTGATACTCTGATTTGTGCATTGTGGAGTGAGTTTATTACTCATGATGGTTCCTGCATAAAGGAAACTCAAATTAGTCGATTTTGTCTTGCTTCCCCAGGCATAGAAGTCTGGACAGATTTACTCTGGTTGTGACTTGTTTATGGGGAGGTGGTAGTTTGGAAAGTTATTAATTTGATTCTCCAATGTGGCTGTTGGAGGATTATATATGACTTCTGGCCAGCAATCGCTGCCCCCCTCAGAACCTTTGGCTCCACTGGTTCCTCATCACCCTCGCAGGTTTGCCTCTTTGGGTTGTCTTTGCCCCAATGATTCTCTCAGTTCTTCCACCTTCAGTGATGCTCAAAGCAATGCATTTGACTTAGATTATTCAGGGAAGGTTGAAGAAGATCTCAGTATTGGAGGCGACAGCGGTGATAGTCAGAATCATATTGAGAAGGAAAAGTGCTGCGGCATTGCCACAGAGAGGAGGTTTCATTCTGTTGGATCTCATTTCTCTGAGCAGGTTTCATTGGAATGCCCCACGCAGGAGGCTGCGCACCTGCAATTGTGGGGCACAATGGAACTACCTCGTAACACCGGAAATAGCATTTCTTCTGCTGCATTTGAAATTTCAGGGGATTCATCTGTTGCTAATGGTAAGTTGAACTTTGGGCCAGCACCTGTGGTTCATGATAAGTTGAGCAAGTCTCAACGTAGGAGTCATCACAAGAGTTTGCAGTTTGATGATGATATATTTAAGGAAGAGGATGCAAGGTTCATCTTTATCAATGATCCGAGGAAAACCAATGACAAGTATGAGTTCACAGGGAATGAGATCCGAACCAGCAAATACACCTTGATTACCTTCTTGCCAAAAAATCTTTTCATCCAGTTCCATCGGGTTGCTTATCTATATTTCTTGGCTATTGCTGCTCTCAATCAGCTTCCTCCTCTAGCAGTATTTGGTAGAACTGTATCCCTTTTTCCTCTTCTGTTTGTGCTGTGTGTCACTGCTATCAAAGATGGATATGAGGATTGGAGAAGACACAGGTCAGACAGGAATGAGAACAATCGGGAGGCTCTAGTTCTACAATCAGGAGAATTCCAGCTGAAGAAATGGAAAAAGATACGAGCTGGTGAGGTTGTGAAGATTTGTGCTGACGAGACGATTCCTTGTGACATTGTTTTGTTAGGAACAAGTGACCCTAGTGGGGTTGCTTATATTCAAACAATGAATTTGGATGGTGAATCAAACTTGAAGTCTAGGTATGCTAGGCAGGAGACATCTTTAGCAGTATCTGAAGGGTCCATGATTTCGGGTCTTATCAGATGTGAACAACCCAATAGAAACATTTATGAGTTTACAGCCAATATGGAGTTCAGTGGATACCAGTTTCCTCTCAGCCAGTCAAACATTGTTTTACGTGGTTGTCAGCTGAAAAACACTGATTGGATAATTGGCGTTGTTGTGTATGCTGGACAGGAAACAAAAGCAATGAAGAATAGTGCAGCATCTCCTGCTAAGAGAAGCAAACTGGAAAGTTACATGAACAGAGAAACACTTTGGTTATCCATATTTCTCTTTGTGATGTGTCTGGTTGTGGCACTTGGGATGGGACTGTGGCTTGTACACTATGACAAACAGCTCGATACCTTACCTTATTATAGGAAGAGATACTTCAATCAAGGGAAGGACTATGGAAAAAGATATAAATATTATGGAATTCCAATGGAGATATTTTTCTCCTTTTTATCTTCCGTCATAGTGTTTCAGATAATGATCCCAATTTCCCTTTACATTACAATGGAGCTGGTTCGTTTGGGACAGTCCTACTTTATGATAGGGGACAAGCATATGTATGACAGTGGCTCTGGTTCCAGATTTCAGTGTAGGTCTCTTAATATAAATGAGGATTTGGGTCAGATTCGTTACGTTTTCTCAGATAAAACAGGAACACTAACTGAAAACAAGATGGAATTTCGGAGAGCTAGTGTATATGGCAAGAACTATGGGAGTACACTGCATGTGGCTGATGAATTGCAGGAAGAGAACATTTCAGGTACCAAACAAAATAATTCATTTGCAATTCTGGTACAACTTAATGATAAGAGCTTTTCTGGTGTTGCGCAAACTTGGTTTTGCTGAATTTCTGTTTATGTCTTGCCTACTTGGTGAGTTACTGCAGGTGATAGTTGATTTGGGCTCCCATACTAAGGCGAGAGATGAATAAATCAGTTAGAAATTGGGAACTCAGATTTAGGAATTAGCTTAGCAGTTAGACTTCCAATATTCAATAGAGAATGTGGACTTGAGTCTTGATTCCTTTTACTCTTTTTCTGTACTGATATACACTTTCCACACAGCTGAGAACAAATTATGAAACTTATAATTCGCCTTCCAAATTGTTTAGCTCAAGCATTCATGTTTTTATGGAATGTTACCTTTTAACTGCCACGTATTTATTTTGTGGTTGTGTGAGTTTTGCTGAATCTTAGATTACAGGACATGTGACATTTTGTATAAGCTTCTACTTTCCTTCATCATGTGCAGCTGCAACTGTTCATAGGAGATGGAAACTTAAATCCCCTATCACTGTTGATTCAGAATTAATGCAATTGTTGCACAAAGATGTAGTTGCAGAAGAAAGGGTTGCTGCTCATGAGTTTTTCCTTACACTGGCTGCATGCAATACTGTAATTCCAATTCGTTCTCGAGACATGTCTAGTGCCACAGAGAGGCAACATGATGATGATGTAGAGTCAATTGAGTATCAGGGTGAATCTCCTGATGAGCAAGCATTGGTTAGTGCTGCTTCTGCTTATGGATATACACTCTTTGAGCGGACATCTGGGCATATAGTAATTGATGTCAATGGCGAGAAACTAAGGTGCAAATTGTTTCATACAATCTCTTCTGAATCCTAATATCTTTTTGTGTTTAATATAATTTTTTCAATTCTGCCGTAAAGCAAATTGTAACAAGTGTTCAATTGGTTTAATTTAGGTTTGATGTACTGGGCATGCATGAATTTGATAGTGTGCGGAAAAGAATGTCTGTTGTAATCAGATTTCCTAGCAATGCTGTAAAAGTGCTGGTGAAAGGCGCTGATTCTTCCATGTTGAGTATTTTAGCCAAGAACAGTGGGAGAAATGATAATATAAGACATAATACTCAGTGTCATTTGACTGAGTACTCATCCCAAGGTTTACGTACACTTGTGGTTGCTGCAAGACATCTTACAGAAGCGGAACTTGAGCTCTGGCAACACAAATTTGATGATGCAAGCACTTCTTTGACTGAAAGAGCCACCAAACTGCGTCAAACAGCAGCACTTATAGAATGTGAACTAAATCTGCTCGGGGCAACTGCCATTGAAGACAAGTTACAAGATGGTGTACCTGAAGTCATTGAATCCCTGAGGCAAGCAGGGATTAAAGTCTGGGTTCTGACAGGGGATAAGCAAGAGACAGCAATTTCAATCGGGCTGTCTTGCAGACTCCTGACACCAGATATGGAGCAAATAATTATTAATGGCAATTCAGAGAATGAATGCAGAAAACTATTGGTGGAAGCTAACGCCAAATATGGTATGAAGTCATCCAACCGAAGAAACAACAACTTCAACTATGATAAACATAATGAAATTGGCCACATTGAGATGTGCGATGGGAAAAGAGATGGAATCAATTCACCACTTGCACTGGTAATTGATGGGAACAGTTTGGTGTACATTTTGGAGAAAGAACTTGAATCAGAGGTGAGTATCATCTCCTCAGATTATTTGAGCAGAATGTTTCTACAAGCGTATGTTGCATTTCTTTTTGCTTCTTTAACTGGGCGGTGGTGCGGGCGTCTGATATAGCCTTTAGATAAATTTCAGGGTTTATGGAATACAAAAATATTATTCTATCAGTTTCATTTTTGCTTGATATCTAATTATGAAATTCACTTAATACTTTTTAATCCTTTTTTCAGCTTTTCGACCTTGCAACTTCCTGTAGGGTTGTGCTGTGCTGTCGTGTAGCACCATTGCAGAAGGCAGGTATTGTTAATCTAATCAAGAGCCGAACTGATGATATGACACTGGCTATTGGTGATGGTGAGTTTAGTGGCAGCAAACAAGTGGAACTTTAATCTTTGTAGATTCTACTTTTGTTGGTTTCTTACATTGGTTCCATTTCTCTGCGCTTACTGACAAATCATAGGGGCTAATGATGTTTCAATGATTCAAATGGCGGATGTTGGAGTGGGAATATGTGGTCAGGAAGGACGTCAAGCAGTGATGGCATCAGATTTTGCAATGGGTCAGTTTCGGTTTCTGAAGAGACTATTACTGGTTCATGGACACTGGAATTATCAACGCATTGGGTACTTGATTCTCTACAATTTTTACCGGAATGCTGTTTTCGTTTTGATGTTATTTTGGTACGTCCAAATCCTTCCCCATTTTTATTTATTAAAAACAAGTTTTCCATGCAATTTTATTGTACAATGTACATGTTTATGAGGTCACCTTCCCCTTTTTTTTTGGGCTCTCTTTAGAGTTTGGCATGATTATTTTTGAACCTTGGATTATCAACAACTATTATCAAGGCATTTGGCTGCAGAAATTCATTGGTGACTGACATTTTATTGACTAGCTAATTAGCAAATTCAACTGTGTGGAATTCCTTTTATTTCTGACTCCAAATTTCATGCAAGAAACTTGTCTGGTATATTTTTAGTTAATGGTAGCATTTAAAATTTAAAACATAGGGAGTTCCTTGAAGTGTACATTATGCAGTACTTCAATGGCATTTTTCCTTGTTCATTATGATTTTCTTTCATAACTGCAGGTATATTTTGTGCACTGCTTTTTCATCAACTTCAGCATTGACAGATTGGAGTAGTGTTTTTTATTCTGTCATCTATACTTCTATCCCTACCGTAGTCGTTGGCATCCTGGACAAAGATTTAAGCCATCGGACATTACTACAGTACCCAAGACTTTACTGTGTAGGGCATAGACAGGAGGCATACAATATGCAACTCTTCTGGATCACTATGGTTGATACATTATGGCAGAGTATTGTTCTCTTTGCTATACCCCTGTTTGTTTACAGGGATAGCACAATTGATATATGGAGCTTGGGCAGTTTGTGGACGATAGCAGTTGTTATACTTGTCAATGTTCACTTGGCAATGGACATTCGACGTTGGGTGTATATTACTCATATTGCTGTCTGGGGTTCAGTACTTATCACTTACGGTTGTATGGTAGTGTTGGATTCTATACCTGTCTTCCCAAATTATTGGTTAGTATGCTCAACTTATCCTGGAATTGCTTGGATCTGATTTTTTGTAGTGCTTTTCAGATCAATTGTTAAATTTAGGTTAAATTATGTCTGTGCTTTCTGCAGGACGATTTACCATCTGGCCAAGTCACTAACCTATTGGCTCACCATCTTGATCATAATTGTTGTTGCTCTGCTCCCTAGATTTCTAGTTAAAATTCTATATCAAACTTTTTGGCCTCCAGACATCCAACTAGCCAGAGAAGCTGAGATACTGAAAAGAGAACCTGATTGTCCAGATTAATCCTGATGGAGATTCTAGTTGACTTGTACATTACCCATTGTAGAAAATTACACATAGACCTGGCTTCCCTCAAATTATCCATCCTACAGCTTCCCTATAGCACGCTGCCATCGAATTTGAAAGTAAGTTGATCTTTATTTTCTTCTTAACAGAAAAGGTTCACTTCTGAAATTAAATTTTGATTCATAAAGTGATTAGTAAGTGTTATTGAATGACCGGGCATTTGACAACAGAGTGGGTAACCCATTATACTTTAAAGGCCTAGGAGGATGGTATGATCTAAGAAAAAGTAGCCTCCTTGCATGAAGTATCATTTGTGTGACTTAGATGGAAGAAAAAGGTGGGGAAAGCTGTCCTCGTGACAATCTCGTAGTCCACGCTAACTAGTTCGGAGCTGCGCAGAGATTGGGAGATATGTATGTTGAAGGCCTTGAACTGATCAGAAGAAGGGAATGAAAGCTGCTTTCGGAGTATACAACAGGTTCATGTAAAGCTCAGGTTTTGATATATTTTTCTTCTTATAGTTAAATAGGAAAATGCTGCTTGGCACGAGGTACTGTTGTTTCAAAGTTGAAGAGTTATGCTTCATTCTTTGGTGTGGACAGGGCAGGTCTATCTTCTACTTCTGTCCCGAGTGTTTGATGCTGTAAATTAAGTTTTCTCGTGCATATAAAGGAACAATACTCTTTTAGCAGTCCTTTCCATTTGAGTGCTAGTGAGAAAAGTTGATTTTGAATATGCAATGCCACTTTTCACTTCTTTTTCCAATTTTAGTGGTAGGGACAACTATCCTTTTCATTTTCATATTACCTACGCTAGGATTGAACTTGCAGCACTCATATAAAATGCCTTACTTTCCATTCCTAAGCAGGCTTATACTTCCTTAGTAATAGGCTGCCTCAGATGTCTCGTGTTGTAAATAAAAAACGTCATTTTAATTTTTACTATTTGAAATTTATTGAACAAAATGACAATATTTATGTTGTCCAGGTAAACAATGATGTTATTTTCATGACTCAGACTCTGATCTTTCTTTCGGGTCAGATACTCTCTACTACTCTACTGTATAAATTATCTCTGGTCGCTCTCATGGCATGTCCAGGTTCACCAGCCATTGCTTTGCTTGTGTTGTTCTTATCAGGTAGACGTTTGCACCATTATTGCTTTGTCGTCTTTTGTTAAAGCTTAATTGTGCATGACCAATGCATGCATTTAAGGGTCAATTCTGGTTGAACTTTCCTTTCGAAGGGTCTTTTTCCTTTTGGGATGTTGGGATGATGTTGTCACCGTGTGTTTTACCTGTAAAATACAATTAGTTACTTTTATCTCTTGGGCAAATGTAAAGTCTCTTTGTCGGTTCAAGATAAGGTTTCGTATTATTAGACTTTTTAAGATTTCTAATTTTGGTAAGATAAGGTTTCGTATTATTAAACTTTTTAAGATTTCTAATTTTGGTGAGATTTTTAAAGCATCGCTGTTGTCGTTGATGTTCAAAGGTTAAACTCAACAAGTATTCAAGTTTGGCTTGGCTTGTTTGAAATTAAAGAATTTTTTTTTTTTGAAAACGGGCCGAAGCCAAAAGAAAACTACAGATGAGTCACTCTGAGGAGAGAGACTCCCACTACATCAGCAAATAACAAAGGAGCAATGCCATTAACAGGGTCAGGAAACCAGTGGACTCCTAAGGATAATCCATAGCTATAATTGGCGACCTAATCCGTACATCGATTCCCTTCCTGATAGATCTGACGAACCCGTACCTCCCAATTTCGGGAAAGTAAGTCCCAGATAGTACGAATGATAGATTGGTGCACTGCTCTGCTCTCAGACGTAATCAGTGAAACTACTACTGCGGAATCAATAGATAATTCAATCCGGGAATAACCAAACCACCAAGCGAGTTGAAGCCCATAATAGACAGCTCATAATTCTGCTGCCAGGCTGCACAAAAGCCAAAATTTGCACCGAAACTCACTAGCCACCGCCCACCGTCAGCGTGTATCAGACCACCAGCAGTAGCTGGCCCGGGGTTACCCTTGGAGGAGCCATCTGTGGCCAAACTAACCCATCCTACTTGGCTGGCGAGCAATCTGGCTAACGAAATTAAAGAATTTGATTCATGCCCAAGCATGGTGCTTTACACGTAGTTGTTGGCCGCAAACTACACCGATAATGGCCGATCATAATCTACGGTCGCCGGCGCAAACTGAACCAAGTATGCTCGTGTGTTGATGTTTTTAGACTTTGAGTCAATTAACTTAATTTATATAAAAATAATATTATTTTTTATATTTAACAAAATGAATATGTTTTGAATTTTAATAAATAGTTATTTTCAAGTTTTGGAGTTTTATAAGATCCGAATCTGGAACTAATCTATTCCACTTTTAAAGTTTGGTTTAATTTTGAAGTTCAAGTTGCATTAGGTGTTAGTTCTCACTTGATAAAACGATTGAAAGTGAATGCATATTGGACTTACAAAAGTAATTAAATTAAGCTTATGTTTGATTGGGCTTATACTAGTAGAGCTTTTGTTAGTAGAGCTTTTTTTATAGATTTTTTTAAGAAACTTTTTTAAGAAGCTAGTTAACTGTTTGACTGTCATTTAAAAAAGAGTTTTTTTAAAAAAAACTTCATACGGTAGAATATTTGACAATATCAAAATAAAAGGTACTTTTAATTTTAACTATATTTTATTTTGTAATAAAAATTATTTATGAATATAAATATTATTTAAAGTATATTAAAC
>JANKOE010000005.1:1096845-1118274 GCA_026284465.1 Erythroxylum citrifolium
CCTAAGGCAACCAGGAAAGATGCCAAATTCCTGGAGAAACTTGAAAATCTGTTGCCTATACATCCTCACAATCCGATTGAGGAATTGCTAGAAGAACAGTCTAGTGAGGACAGTGAAACTCAGTTTGCTGTTTCTGTTTCAACTCGCTTTTCCAAAGGAACCGTTGCTTTCTGTCCTTTTCTATTCAATTTCTTGGAATTTTCAGGCTATGCATTGCATTATCTTAATCTGTTGGACCTAATTGAATTCAAAGTTCTAAGGGCTGGTTTGATCCGAAATATGTCAAATATATATTTTTTTAAATTACCTTATTTTCAAGATGATGCTAAATTAAATATGAAATAAAAGAAAATAATTATACTCGGTCCGACTTTAATCATATTTTGAACGTCCTAAACTTGATTACGTAAATTGAAAATCTTTTAAGAGGAAAAGCTATGTCGGGGCCCATGGTACACTGGTCCCTAACATTTGAAAAAATTAAATATTTTTGTTTCTTAAGTAATGTCACAAAGTTTAACATGCTAACCATGTTTCTAAACTCGAGTTTATTTCACAAACTTGGATCGATCCGTGGCCCGACTCGAGTCCCGACCTTTTATATATTTAGAATAAAATTTAGTATGAAATTAAGTAAATTCAAATTTTGTGTGTTTACTTTAATTGAATCGTAATTTAAACCTTAATTTAAGCCCAGCCCAATTGGCATGTCATTATTAATTTCGTCATATGTATATGTAATTTATCCAAAGTGTTTGCTTATTCTTAAAGCGTCAGAAACCGAACATCATCGCAGAGATGGAGGAGAGAGCCAAAGGTTGTCCTCTGCTAGGGTTTTCAATTTTTTGTGCCATTGTTTTGAACTCATTCGTAACGCAAGTGAGTGCCTCCATTCACGATTACAATTACGAAGCATTTATTCCACAATCAAATGCCTTCTTTTTCCATGGCGGCAGTGAAGGCCTCTATGCTTCTGAGGTCCACGACTCTGCTTCCACTCATCCGGACAAGCCCCTCAAGGGAAAGTCTCTCGTTAGGTATTTTTTTTTCTCCGTTTGGGATTTTGTTTAGTTGATTGTTGGAAAGTTTGCGTCTTTTGATCAGAATTGGGAGAATCAGAAATGGGTGTCTTGACATGTTGGTTATAACATGCTTTATTATGTGCTAATTGGTTTGGATTTGTGAGCTGTTATTAATATAGTTGAAATATGAATGAACCAACCTTCTTAGTCTAGTTGGTTTTTGATTCGGAGGGGTAATGTGATGATGCAATTCGAGTTTGGTACTTTGGATTCTGACTGTGTATTTAAGATGAAACGATGCTTTTTTTTTTCCCCTGATCAATTGAATGGGAGTTCCCATTTCATGATGCGAATACCCAATTGGACTGTTAGGTTTGAAGATGTTGCGTTTGTGAGAACAAAAGAGGCAGCAAGTAGACAGAATGATATGCAGCAGAGTACTGGCTTGGTGGAAGCCATCCTACTTGAGGTCAAAGACAGAGAAAGGATTGGAGGGCCTTTTCTGAAAACTGATGTTATATGCTGCACTCCTAGTCTTGCTGAAAGTGGGTCCTGCAAACTAGGGGAGGTTATTATCCAGAAAAACCCTGACAATCCTGAATGGCCGAAAAGAATTAAAACCTCCTTTGCTGGCAACAAAGAAGAAGTCAAAATGGAACCTGAAGTTGTTGAAATAAATAGTACGGGGATGTACTACCTTTATTTCATGTTTTGTGATCCACAGCTCAAGGGCACTTTGATTAAAGGGAGGACTGTATGGAAAAACCCAAATGGTTATTTACCAGGAAAGATGACACCTCTTATGACATTCTTTGGCATCATGTCTTTGGCATACCTTGCACTAGGACTACTATGGTTCTTAAGGTTTGTTCAGCATTGGAAGGATATAATACAGTTGCACTACCATATTACTGCAGTGATTGCACTTGGAATGTGTGAGATGGCTGTCTGGTATTTTGAGCATTCCAACTTTAATTCAACTGGGATGAGACCGATGGGTGTTACACTCTGGGCTGTCACCTTTACCACTGTCAAGAAGACTCTTTCTCGCCTTCTTCTTCTGGTAGTCTCCATGGGCTATGGGGTTGTAAAACTGACCCTTGGTGGCATAACCTCAAGACTATTACTTCTCGGTTTAGTTTATTTTATTGCCTCCGAGGCTCTTGAACTGGTTGAACATCTGGGTAACATCAATGACTTTTCAAAAAAAACAAAATTGTTTTTGGTCCTTCCTGTTGCCTTCCTAGATTCCTGCTTTATTCTCTGGATTTTCTCTTCACTATCGAAAACTTTGGAGAAGCTTCAGGTAATTCAAATTTTCACCCTTGCCTAGCTATGAACTTAGATATATCGTGCCAGTAAATAAGTGTGAATATGAGTGGTGGATACAATGCAAGTTATGTGTGTCAGTTGGTTTGGAGCTGGCTGTCCTATTTTATTTGTTGAATATTTGAAGGTTCAGTATTATACTTTTCTTTTCTATGTCCTTTCCATTTGGTTACAGATGAGAAGAAACATGACTAAATTAGAACTGTATCGGAAGTTTACCAATTCCCTTGCAGTATCTGTACTTCTCTCCATTGCTTGGATTGGCTTTGAGGTAGTACTTATTTCTTTTTGTAATCCCATTGCCAATCATAATGACTGATATTATATCTGTCTTTCTCGACGTTAGAAAGTAATCATTTTGTTCTGACTTTTTTCTTGCTTAGTTATACTTTAATGCAACTGACCCGCTGAGTGAGCTGTGGCAAATTGCTTGGATCATTCCTGCTTTTTGGACTCTGCTTGCATTTGCTCTTTTGATAGTGATTTGCGTCCTCTGGGGTCCCTCACGTAACCCAACAAGGTATTTGCACCAACATATCCACTTCAGTTTTCTTTAGTTTCCGTCTTTGTGAACTTAACGTAATGATTTAAATAATCTTTTTCTCTGTCACACACTTTCAAATATTTAAATACATTCCTATGTTTACTTTGAACTGAAATGCCGTAATTTCCACAATCCAAAGATTTGTGGAATCAGTTCTTGTATTTCTTGTAGAATTTGAGGCTCAAATAGCTACTCAAATGAATTGCACAATTGGTAATAGTGGTGCACATAGGAAGGCCAATATGTCTGAGATTTGTGGTATTGTTGTTTGCATGTTCAACTGGGATAGAGCAGATGATTTATGATTATACATAATTGGAACTAATTCCATATGCCATCTCTTGAGAAAGGCAACTGGTAGTCATTGTAATGAGCTAACTTGATGTGGACCTGCAGATATGCATATTCAGAGGAGAACATGGAAGACTTTGACGAGGAGGGAATCTCATTGACAAGTGTGAAAGCAACTGGAGATGCCGCGAGTAAGCTGGAAAGAATAGGGCTTGTAGACGATCTCGAGGAAGATAAGCGAGAATAGACGAAACTGGCCCTACGAAACAATTGACATCCACGGCAAAAAGCCTTCAGTTGCATGTCCAGGAATTCATCTGCAAAATCTTTGATATGCACACTGTATTGTGTGTATAAAACATTTTTGTGAATAAAACCTTGCAAGAAAGTAGACACTTGATGCTCAGTTAGGTTCTTTTGTCCATCTCCAATTCTTCGTAGTTCTTATGTTTTTCACATCAGGTGACATTGTCTGTTTCTACATTCACTTGCTGTCTGAGCTTAACATATCTTCTTTTTATTCGCATAAGGTGCCATAATTTTCGGACAGGGATTAAGGCTGTAATGCAAACTATGACAACTCAAAAGATTCTCAGCCCAAACCTTTGCTCGTTCTTGCTTATTCTATGAGAAAGCAAGGTCCAAGGAGTTCTTTAATGGTGGTGTTTCGACATTAAAGAAAAGCCATAGTAACCAACCTTTAAATGCGTTATATATGTCACTCTTCATTCTTGGAGTGACGCGTCTGACGGAACTCAGAAAGAGACTCGAATCGAGAGAGAAGCAAGACGTGTCTTCCTCAACCAAAAGGTTCGTTCTTCTCAAAAATCCATTCTTTAACGAAGGAATATTCCAAATTAACATCGATTTTCACGACATGTCTGATTGTTTCAGCAAAGATTGGAACTTTTTAAACTGATGAGGTGACTCAAGAGCAATGGATAATTCTTGCAGAGGTATCAGAAATTAGTTCAGATCGTTCAATATATAATTGATTAGGTATTGAAGCCACTTCATATGTTCTTCTAACTTTGTCTAGTTACAGGAGAAGGAAGAAGAAGATGAAGAAGACAAATAAGAACATGGGTTCGAACAAGAATCTGAGAGTTCATAGCGGAGACAGCCCATACGATGATCCATTCTTAGGTTGTTGTTGCTGTCCATGTTTACTTGTATCATCCATGTTGAGGGGTATCCGAAGATGTCTGTTCGCTGTTTGTTTCCCTCTTCTCCGGTGCTTAGCATTGGATGACTTACGGCACCACCATAACAACCACCGTCATCTCCATTGAAACAACCTTTTTCTGTATCAGTTTCATGTCAAGAACCTGTTTTGTCTGAATTTCATGTCCCCAATTTCTTTGCTTATTTATTTATCTTGAGGATCGGATTATCATCCCCTTATAAGTTATAACATAGTTTCTCATCTTTTGTTCTTTGATGAAAGTCATCTCCTTCCAAGATCGGAGTTACCTCAGAAATTAAACTTAGTAGTATCTCTGGAAGCATTCGAGCTTCCTTGTCAATGGCTATATTAAGTGTTATTCTAATGGTTATATTCTTCCTTAAGTACTACACAGATTCTCACTAACATTGGTAAAAGAAAAACAAGAAAGAACAAATTTTAAATGCTACCTGTAATCCCCGAAACCAGCTTGAGAATATAACTACAAGAGCATCGTCTCAAATGGTTTAGCTTTAACTACAAGAGCATCGTCTCAAATGGTTTAGCTCTCTGTAATCTTCTTCCTTTGGTGGTCTTAAAGTACTTCTCATCCATCCATATATGATCTCGAAGATAAGAACAGAGATGACAAAGTAGTTCAGGTTTAACTCGAAATTTATGGATGTTTGATTACAGTCGAATTTAGGCTAAGCATTGGTTTGGATCGAAGGAAAGCATGAAAAAGAAAGAGAATTGGACTTCTATTAGTTTTTATCGCTTGGACAAAAATAAGTACAGAAAAAGTGAAAGAATAGAGAAGAAATTGAGAAGAGTTTGAGTCAAATATATTTTCCCTCAAATTAGTAGGAAAGGAGGAGATATCTAAAATAAGAAAATCTCAATATATATAAATTACCATAATATCCTTATCTAAGTTAGAAGAGAGTTGAGTTTGGACCCGAAACTAGATCCAAATTTTCCACTCAAGAGTGCAATCAAGGTGGTACAGTGATCATGAACACGTGGATCACATGCACATGTAAAGCCCCATCGAATTACTTGATACAATTAGATGATTTTGGGAGGCAATCAAGATCAGACCATCAAAAAGGGCATACTTGATTCAAGTTTAAGGGCTTTAAAATAAATTGTCCTCCATTAATGGCGGTCTTTGAGTTCTTTCAGGAGATAAGAATCTAAAACTACTTGTGCTTGTTCTTTCCCCCCCTTTTTTTTTTTCCTAGTTCTTACCTCTTTCTTGATCATATACGTCCGACTTAAAAGTAAACATTTTTGTATGCCTCTTTGGACACTTTCACGACCCAGAAGTCGTTTTCCTGCTAAATTCAACCTTTTCTTCGATCTTTGTCTCGGAAGAATGGAGGTTATATTGGGAAGAACCAAGAATTGATCTTTCGTTTTTTTTTTGTCGCTTTTGGGTTCTGCAACGTCTAGGACTCCAGTAGTTGTATTTATATCAATTTCGCGGAAAAGTGCGCAAAACTGGAGTTGGGTCGTTCCTCTTTCGATCTTTGAATTCTGGTTGAAAAGAGAGGCAATTTGTTTTAGTGGAAAACATGAATGGGAAGCTAGGGTTTTTAGCTTGTTTGTGGCTTTTGCTATGTGGGTCTTGCTTGGGAAGGTTTCTTGTGGAGAAAAACAGCTTGAAAGTGACGTCACCGGATTCATTGAAGGGGGTGCATGAGTGTGCGATTGGGAATTTTGGAGTTCCTCAATATGGAGGAACCTTGGTTGGGACTGTGGTTTATCCAAAATCCAATCAAAAGGCATGCAAAGGCTTCGATGATGTTGGTAACTCCTTCAAATCCAAACCCGGTGGTCTTCCTACTTTTCTTCTTGTGGATCGTGGAGGTTAGCTACTTTTGTTTCACTCAAAGTTTGTGATTATTGTCTCTCTTTTTTTGAATAAGTTGCATTGTAAGAGCTGATTGTCCTGAGTCAAGTTTCTCCTTTTTCTACACGGGGAAGCAATTTTAAGTTAGTTTCTCCTTTTTCTACACGGGGAAGCAATTTTAAGTTAGTTAAACGCAAATTTATCTTACTTTTAATCCATTCTTATTGGTGAATTCAGATGAATAAGAAACTTACAGATTTGATAGTGGAGTTAATTCTGCTATATATGGCCTCCAAACTTTTTGGCCGCCGGACCCCCTTTGTCACCTTGATCGTCAGCTAAATTTAGAACCCTTTCTCAGAATGTGCTCAAGTTCTCCAGTTTGGAAGTTCTTGAGCTATACGGTCTTGTCCTTAACATGAGTTGCCTCAAACAGGCTTTTGGAATGAAGTTCATTTACCACCCGTAATTGGGATAATTATTGTCTTTGCTTCAAGTTGAAAATTTATCCCTTGACTAGGAAAGTAAGTATATGAGATACAGTTAACATTAATTTCAAAATTGCATTTTTTTTTTCATTTCTTTGGTTTTAATTGTGCATTCCTTTCTTATTTCCCACGGAGGGACTTCTGAGGAGAGTCAATAGGGTATCTTTTAATTGTTGTTTCATTCTCACTGCTTCAACCGGGTCCTCTCGACTTGACAATTGTTATCTATGCAGACTGTTATTTTACCCTGAAGGCTTGGAATGCACAGAATGGAGGAGCTGCTGCTGTTCTTGTTGCTGATGACAAAATGGAACCGCTGATTACTATGAACTCCCCTGAAGAAGAGAATGCAGATGCTGAATACTTGCAAAATATCACTATCCCTTCTGCTCTCATCAGCAAATCTTTGGGGGATAGTATCAAGAAGGCTTTAGCTGGTGGACATATGGTTAACTTGAATCTTGATTGGACAGAGGCACTTCCACATCCTGATGAGAGGGTTGAGTATGAGTTTTGGACAAACAGCAATGATGAGTGTGGGCCAAAGTGTGACAGCCAGATTGAGTTTGTCAAGAACTTCAAAGGTGCTGCTCAGATACTTGAGCAGAAGGGTTATACTCAGTTCACGCCGCACTATATAACATGGTATTGTCCAGAAGCTTTCATTCTGAGTAAGCAGTGTAAATCCCAGTGCATCAACCATGGAAGATACTGTGCTCCGGATCCTGAGCAGGACTTTAGTAGAGGGTATGATGGAAAAGATGTTGTGGTTCAAAATCTTCGCCAAATTTGTGTCTTTAAAGTAGCCAATGAAAATAAAAAACCATGGCTTTGGTGGGATTATGTCACTGACTTTGCAAAACGTTGCCCAATGAAGGATAACAAGTACAACACAAAGTGTGCTGATCAAGTTATTGAATCTCTTGGTAGGTCATTAGGTTTTTATTTTAGCATGTAGGTAAAGAACTAGTGCAATTAATTTCTGTTGGGATAAAACTAAATTTATGTTTTCTCTCTCTTGTCTTTTGATAGTTAGCTTAAGTGTTAGTCAATCTTACTTGTGCAACCATTTTATGTTGGGAGAAAACCAATTTTGTGTTTTCTCTCTTTAATTTTCTGAGAGTGAAAGTATTTGTTGGTCTTCCTTAAATATATGAAAGTTCATCAGCTCCTATGATAGCTAGTTTCTAATAACGGTTTACTTTCTTCTGCCTTTTTTGGTAGGTGTTGATCTCAAGAAGGTTGATGAATGCATAGGAAATCCTGAGGCAGATGTCGAACATGCTGTTCTTAAAGCTGAGCAGGAGGCACAGGTTCATTCATTGGAAACTAATAATTTTACATTCCAATATTTCCTTTCTTATAAAGGTTCATCATCTATTTTCTTTTTTACTTCAGATTGGACAAGGTGATCGAGGAGATGTCACTATCCTGCCAACCCTTGTAATAAACAAGAGACAGTATAGAGGTGCGAGATGGATCTATTCAAAACTTGCGTTGGCTACCTCGTTACTCCAATTAGCCTTATCTTATCTGTACTTATTTACTGTTTCTAGGAAAGTTGGAAAAAGGAGCAGTTCTTAAGGCTATATGTGCAGGCTTCCGAGAGACAACAGAACCAGCCATATGTCTAACTGAAGGTTATAATCTTTGAGACTATTATTCTTAATAGAACTAAACTTAAACTTTGATAAATTTCTTACGGCTTGTTGCTTTAACGAATACTTCTATTGCATGACTGCACTGCTGAGAAGATGCTTCCATCACCTATTAATATAGGTGGAAATGTAGTAGCAGTATATTTATTATCATGGAGTCATTATGAATGTTTAACTGATAAAGAGTTGCATCTTATGATAAGATCTTGCTAGATGAGCTTTTCTTAGAGATGGTATCAGTTGTTAACATGACATGTATACAGATATCGAAACTAATGAATGCTTGGAAAACAATGGTGGGTGCTGGCAGGACAAGGCTGCTAACCTTACTGCATGCAAGGTATCGACATGCTTTCAACCGTTTCAGTGACTGTTTGAAATAATTGAATACTGATAGCAGTACCTTTTCTGGATTTAAACTTTATAGGATACTTTTCGTGGTAGAGTGTGTGAATGTCCAGTGGTACAAGGCATGAAATTTACTGGGGATGGTTATACTCATTGTGAAGGTGAAACTTTTCTCTTTCTGTTTAAATTTCGTTCAACATTCCTAGCATAAAAATCATGTTTTGCTTAAAGTTCTATGATTTCCCCCTTTATTTGGCCTCAAATTGGAAGCGGGGGCCATGAGTTTTGATTATTATGCATGAACAAATCATAGTAGCTGCCTTAATGTCTTATTCCATGGGATGTCAGCTTTACCTCAGGAAACAGGTGCACATAACCTTTGCTTGTATTTGCTACGTTAAGGGATGCTGGGCTAATTTTTCCTGAAACTATTTTCTTCAGTTTTAATGTTGTTTTGTGTCAAAGAAGTAATGCATAAGCATTTATATTTACTTCGGTTCCTCCACCTGATGTCAGAATCCTTAAACCATCACTTCTGAGTTGGAATCACATAGGAGTATTTTCTTTATGTATTCTCATTCATGCTTGTTTTGCAAACAGCTTCAGGTGCTTTGCGTTGTGAAATTAATAATGGAGGATGTTGGAAGAAAACCCTAGATGATAGAACCTTCACTGCTTGCACTGTAAACTTTCCCACTTTAACTATACAGAGCTCCTTTACTTCTGTTGTACTTTCTTCAATGTTTTCTTTAAGAGCCCCTGTTTTGGAGATTCTTATGCTATGTAATCTAACTAATTTTCTAGGATGATAATTCACAAGGTTGCAAATGTCCTCCAGGATTCAAGGGTGATGGAGTCAACATATGCGAGGGTACTATTTCTTCCCTTGATTATACTACGTGATGTCATATTGAGTACTGGATAATCAACTGGTTCGCCTGTCTTGTTCGTCATGCCTCCTTGTTCGAGTTTTTTTCATTTTAACTTGATTGCTTTCTTTGTTACTTCTTCTGCACGTAAAGTTTCTTATCACATTAAATAGTTATGACACTAAAGACCAAACAGTTATGAGAGCCTTGGTTGAAGGCTTATGGTAAATATTATGGCATTAGCATGTACTGATTCAAAATGCATAGCATGATATATTCTTCATAAGATATTGATTTCATACATTTGTTGTTGAGGAGTTCATACCATTGAACTTTGCCGAGTCCTAAGCCACATAGGATATGCAGTAATGTTTATCGGAATGGCTAGTAAACATTGCTTTGCGATGCTTAGATGGGTATAAAGAAAAATCAATCCTAGAAGTGTCCAGATATGGGGGATTTAGTTGTTAAAACAGATTGGTTTACTATAAAGTTTTCTCAATTTTGGTTGTTTTCTAGATGTGGATGAGTGCAAAGAGAGACTGGCCTGCCAATGTCCTGCTTGCAAATGCAAGGACACATGGGGCAGTTATGAGTGCAGCTGTAGCGGTGGTTTGTTGTACATGCGAGAACATGATACATGCATAAGTAAGTATCCTTCCACTGCTTTTGTTATTCTTGTTTACTGACACAGTTTTGGCATTTTCGACAAAATGGATAACCGTCATCACAAACCCATTTTTAGTTTGTCATGGCTTCATGTATCTTCAAATTTGATATGTTTCTGTATTGCATTTCTATGTAGTTCAACTTAATTCCAGTTAATTTAATCTGGTTGTTTTGAGTTCAACATTTTTTCTGGGTGTTAGCATTTGGAAAATTTCTATTCATATGAGCTTGTTAGAATTTTCTGCTCATCTAATAGCATTCACTTGACGAATAATAGATGCCGAATAGATAAGCATCAAGCTGAAGAAGTTAATTTCAGGAAGTTTGGATATGGTTTTTTTTAGTCTAGCATCATATTTTTTATTACTTCCATCTCGTGCGCTTGGGGTATTCATTTTTTGGTACCAACAGCTTAAGTAACTCGTTTCATGCATCAGGTAAAGAATCAAGCACAGAGGTTAGCTGGAGCTTTGCATGGATAATCATTCTTGGTTTAGCTGTGGCCGGAGTTGCTGTATATGCAGTATACAAGTATAGAATCCGGGTATGCAGTTGTTTCTGTCATTATTTACCAATTAAGAACTTGTGCTGATTGTCCAACTTTAACAGAGGGTGAACAATACTAAAAAATTTTAACGTGGTTTGTTTGATATGTTTGCTTAAGATGTCAATACCAGTGCATTTGAGTTTTAGCTGACAGAGATCATTTTGCAGAGATACATGGATTCAGAGATACGAGCAATTATGGCACAGTACATGCCCTTGGATAGCCGAGAAGAGACACCATCACACCATCATTCGCGGTTCGATATCTGAAGAACTCGATGAAGAGCGGGAAGTAGTGTTTCCATTAGCTAATGTTTGATTGATGATCAGGCAATTCCTGCACTTGGTCACTCCTCTGTATTTAGAAGAAGGTACATATTTTGTAAATGATGCTGATCAGTCTCAGCAGCACTCAAAAAGTTTATATTGATTTATAGTTAGAATTTCAATTTCTATTATTGTTCTCATAGTTCACTATGTTGCTTTTCTGTTATTCTCTGCTAAAAAATTAACCACCTCCCTTGGCAGGAGCATTTTCCTAAAAATTGTCAGTCTTTAGATGATTTCAGCATTTTGGTTTTCATTTTCAACATGTAATTAGGATGACAACGAGCTAAATTCAGACCTGTATCCAATCAAGCCTATGGAAAGCAGGCCCGACCTCAAGTTCGAGCTTGATCGAAGCTCAGATTTTGGATAAAAAAGTGCCCTTGAGCCTGAAATCTGGGAGTTCTTTTTGGTAGGATCAATCTGGCGTTTCTTGATTCCTTCAGCCCGAGTTAGGTTTTGCTAAGCTTAATGTGACAACATCAGAGACGGGTCCGAGCCTTTTTGCCATGCTGTTTACATTTCCGTTCTATACCTGTTTCTGTCATCAACCTTCCGTTCTATCTTAAAATCATTACTTACAACTATGAACATTAACAACTATTATTGATGGCTTGCTTTGCAAAATCGTGAGACAACAGTAACCATGACACCATGACATCAAGAACAACCATTTTCGACATATTAATTTATGCATTCAACTAGCCAACAATTTATAGCAAAAACTGGACAACATCCATTGTGACAGAGCTACTGCTGGGAAAACATAACACAAACTCGAGTCTTGCTCATCCATCAGAGACTGACATTGGAGGAAAACCAACTCTTACAGATTCCAATGTTTCGTCTAAAATCATAATCTCTCTCTTCTTCCTTCGTAATCTTGTTGAACCTTTTATCAGTGAGTAGATAGGAGACGTCGTATTGATGGAAAACAATGTATCCAGTGTTTTAACGATGACTTGTGCAAATGCATTCAGTTTTCTGCTCCTTGTCCCAAGTCAGACGGTTTCACCTGTTTCCGGTTCAGTTTGATCCGATAAATATAAAACACAACCGTTGCACCACTGCGAACCAAAGTAAAGTATTTATCAAACTCTTTTTCATGAAGTTCTACACATTGAACTTCCATTTCAAGCTGATGCAAAGGCTTAACATATACAAGAACAACTTTCAAGTATCAACAAGGAACAGAGAATATGAAAAAGAGAAAGGTCGAAAATGAGTGAAAGAGGGATTCAGGTACCTTATGACAGTTGCCAAAAGTTTAAGAAACGAAGCTCTCTGCTAAAAGGAATTGAAAAAACTAGTTAACAAGCACACTCCATGCATAAAGCAGTCAAGAAAATCATATCATGTGGGTGCAGAAAGATTCTACCTGAGACAGCAAAAGCAGCTCTCTAAGAAAGATTATACCTGCTATAGCTGCAACAAAAAGAAAATAGAAACCTCAAGACCAATATTTATTACACCAAACAGAGAATTAAATCAGAAACATAAATTCAGTCAATCTTCCTCAAATGAAAGACCCAATAACCAAACTCCATCCACAAACAAGCACGAAATGATCATTATACTACGAGCCTTTATCAATGGCTTCTGTGGATCTTCATCCACATGCTTTTAAACATATTACACCTAAGACATGAATCGGCCACACAGCTTCTCATGGAAGTTCAGCATTTTGTTTAATTCTAAACCTTTGATTTTGTATATGGGACTTTTAGAGAGCTACGGTGTTGAAAGATTATACCTTTCTTTGTTTATGTTTAGGTAGGGACAAATTGCTATAATTCGTCCCCGTCTATGTATCATGCGACATTTTTCACAGATTTTACAAATAGTCTCTTATTTTCATATTTTTCATTACTTAATTCTAAATATACATACATTCTTTTTTTAAGAAAATGAAGTTCTTTAAATATTTAAGTCTTGTAGTGTGTCCCATGAAATGAAAGGAATGTTCAAGTTGAAAAAACTACTTAATCATTCGAATCTTTGATGCAAAGTCTATAAATCAGACACCTCTCGGTCGAATCATAACTGAGAAATGATCACTCTAAATAATAAAGTACGAAGCTAACATATAACAACCTTGCTCTTACCATACCATTACCATAGAAAAGAAGAGTATGCTAACCTGTCTGTCCTTTCAAGGCAAAAGGATATCGTTCTCCTTTTCTGTACGATCTCAAACTTGATACACTGAATGCTAAAAGGGCACCGCCAAGAATCACCCCAAATCTTATGGCAGATATGCTTCCCGTAATCATGAAAGACATAAAACCACCAAAAGAAAGAAGCAAGCCTGCAAAGCATAATCCACTCTATCAGAACGTACTCATCTAATCCAAACATCCATTATGCAACCACTTCAATATAGTCTTTAAAATGCAGCAAACAGGAGGACCATATAATAACGTCAGAAAATATGTAAAACTCTTCTTACCATAAGGTATTCCAACATGAAAATCTTGAATTTTAGAGATATCATTAATGTCGTCAATGGAAGAAAATGTTTGCACAATGTCCTTGACTGGTTCAGGGGAGTTCTCAGCAGCTGTTGATAAATAGTCCTTACCCTCTTCACCAATCTCCTTAGCTAGGGCACCTAAATCATTCCTGGCCTTTTCAGCTTGAATTCTTAACTGCTCCGAAGTTTCTTCAAGAATGATTTTAGCTCTCTTAGAGTAAACTTCGTAAGCTTCTTGTGACACACTTTGCATCTTCAAAGCTTGCTCTTTGAAAGCCTCGAGGGTCTGTTTCCATTCTTCATCTGATCCTTCAGCTCCCAATTTCAGATCATCCCTCTCTTTCTCCACTTCAATTTCAGAAGGCTTCTAAAATCATATGAAGAAAAAAGAAAAAAAAAAGTCCAATCTTTACGATACCAAGTTAACAAAATTAAAATATTTAGCTCACAACCACCATATTCTATACAAAACAAAGCTAAAAAAACAGGGAAAAAAAGAGACCCAGATTTCAATTTCCAGAAAGAAACCAACTTTACAAAAACAAAGAGGTTTTAAACGAGGGAGAATGGAGATAAGGTGATAGCTCACCGATTCTTCATGGGAGGCGGCGAATGAGACAACCGGTCGGTGGAGAGAAGGAGAAGAAAGGGCAAAGCCGACGCCTTTAGGAGGGTTAGTGGAGAAAAGAGTAAGCTGATGTCTAGGCCTAAGGATAGAATTGAATCGAAGAGAAGATGGAGGCAAAGCCATTGAAGAAGAAGAAGAACAGTACAAAGAAGTCATTTTTTGGGGAACTGGAATAGGATTTGGGCTACGGCTAGGGTTTCCGATAGATAACAATTCAATTGCCACACTCATTCTCATACTTCTTTGCTTCTTTCAAACCAGAGTGGACTGAACACAGAGACTCAAAGAGGCGAAAATAACGAGGGAAACAAGAGGGAGAGTCCTTAGGGCTCCTAATTACTTCCTAAACGACATGACGTCCTGAGTCATGGAACTAAGGAGGGGATCTTTATCGTACCTTTGACCACAAGTCACTTGTAAGTCAAGTTTTGTAGCTACGATGGTTTGCTTTTGTTCGTAACGTTAGGATAAATGTTCATTACTTCATTACATAAAAATTAAATAAATTTAAAATTTTAAAAATGTGATAAAAAAGAGAAGAATTTAAAGTTTAATAAAAAATACTAAATAAAAATTAATTATTTTATAAAAATTTACAAAAATCGATCAATTAATTAATAAACCAATCGGTTTTTAATAACAAAAGTTATCAAAGTAAATTTAACTGAAAAGTTAAAAATTGAACCAAAAAATTAGTCAATTCAAAATTTTTACAGCTAAACCAATCGAACCAGTTGAAATTTTTATTCATTTTTACGTTCTTTTCAATATTTACAAAGAGTAGTGTTAAAGCAAAAACCTCTTTTATATAAAATAAGTAATCAATAGACCTATGAGCAAGGTCTAGGATAGCGTTTTGTACTGGTCGGTACAACAAGAACCTCTTTTTTATAAAATAAATAATCAATAGACTTACGAGCAAGGTTTAGGATACCATTTCATATCGGCCCGTACCAAATCAAAGTCGGTGTAAAAAGGAGGATCGATTGTACCAGATTTAAATATCGGTCGATACCGGCAGGTTTTAGATGGTACCTGTTCGTACCTACTGGTTGGTATCGGAAATTTTAAAAAATAGAAAAACTTTTTTGCAAAAATTTCAAAAAATTTTAAACTCTCCTTCCCACCTCTCCTTTCCCCTCTTTTTTTCAAAGTTTTTAAAATTAGTTATTTTATTTACTTCAACTTTTATAATTATTGTGAATTTTTTAATTTTTAAAATAAAAATTATTTTTTATTACTAATAATAATTATAAATTAAATAAAACTTAAGATAAATTATTTTTATTTAAGTTTATTTTAATATTTTATATAATATTTATTAATAAAGTATTACTAAAAATATTTTATTTTTATAATAAATAATTTAAAAATTATTATTTATAAACTAATATTTATTTTAGATATTTTTAATTATTAAATCAAAATTTATATATTTTAAAGCCGTAGAGTTGAGAGAGAAAGAAAAGTTAAATTGTCTAGTATATTTTTTAGATTAAAATCCTGAGGAAAGTAATCTAAATATCAAGGAGATGTTGAGATTTAGATTCCAAGGAAAGTGTCACTATTTTTCCTAAATTAGAAAATTTTTACTTTCCTAATTACATAGAAAAATGAACCAAACATAATAATTTAAATTTTAGGAAAAAAAATTACTTTATCTGACAACAATTCATACCAACCAAACGGCCTACATGTCTTTTCACTATCTATTTAGCAACCCTCATGTTATGCTTGCTACAAATTTTATTATTTTGTATAATTTTATTTGTAAGAGAACGTACGTTCTAACCCATAGACAAAAGAAGTATGATTTCACACCATCGTAGGCCACAACTTGTCGTAATCCTACTGTTAAAGCTTCATTTATTACTTTGTTCATATAAGAAATCTTATTTCGAGAAAATAAAAATCAGAAAGGAGGATAAGTGAAGAAAAAGAAGAGAGAAAGCCAAAAAGCTTATCGAAAGGCCGTCGCTTTTCTATCAACATTTTAGGGAAGAGGAGCTACGTGTGGAAAGAATACAAAAGACATTACGTTACATAATTCCCATAAAGTCGAAAAGTATAGATATATTTTATATTATATTGTGAAAACAAGTGATGGTTTTGAGATAGAAGAAGACAAAAAGTACTGAAACGGAAAGCATGGGGGGCTATGGAGGGGCTCAATCTCTATTACGGATAAGAACAAATTCAGGAACTTTGCCACTTATGTCTCTCGTCTAATCATAACCTAATATTATCATCATCTTCATCTGCAGCATGCCCATCAAATCATCACCAACATGCATGCCCATCATTCCTTATGATGATTATAACGAATAGAAGCTTTGGGGCAATTAATTATAATGTACTCCCTCTGATTCATAATAAGTGTCGTTTTAGAGGAATGCATACTTATTAAGAAAGGTAATGAAATGTCTGATATACTCTTATTAATTACATGTTAAAGTGCCTTGAAAATATAATATGTGCAATCTGTGTAATTAAGATGTGAGAGAAATTAAAGGGTAATTTTGGAAGTAAAATTATAAACATGCGTACAAAGTCAAGAATAACACTTATTTTAAATAATTAAAATGTATCTAAAACAACACTTATTATGAATAAGATGAAGTATAATTTATAATGCTTAGTTTAAAAGCCTACCTGCACCGAAGTATATGTACTTGAGGGTGACTTACATGGACCCACAGCCTTTTTTGGATTTGGAATTAGTTAAAAGATCAGAAGCCCTTTTAGTATGATTAACGAGCACGAAAGATTAATTGTCAAATTTTTACTTGATGTAACAAGAACTTGTGTTGTATTTTAATATATGGTCTCAGATTGGACTGTTTCATCAATAAAACAGTAAGCTTAACAAGTAGAATATGTATATGCCAAGTTTTTTTCTAAAAGAATCCGTAATAAAAAATTTAAAATACTGACTCGAACTTTTGTACACAACAACAATAACAACAACTACAGTATATACGACTCCTCGCTAACTTGAACCTATGAGTTTTTTTGGTCACAAATTGATAATCTTATCCCTTGATCTAAAGTTCACCTTTTATTTAAAGTAACATAAAATCAGTATTGTTTTGATCATTTAAGATTTTGATTGATATGATCATAGGATAGAATGATAAATCACCCAGGATCAGCTTTTTAGGGTTTTATGTTTTATCCATTCAATGAGACTGAGATGTTGTAGAAACCAAATACCGATATGAATAAGATGCTTTTTAATTAAAGGCTTGAATAAGAGAAAGAGGTGGATGGTCATGGTCCCCTCGAGAGGGGTCCCAAGTATCGGATTATATGCCAAATGTCTCATAAGCAAGGTGAGGTTAGGATTCTCATGTCCTAACCTTGTCTCTAAACTGTTTTCTTCCGATTAACACTCTTTTCCCAAGGATAGCTAAGCTAATTAGGGGATATTTAAGAAAAGTTGATTAAAGATGTCTCTTTAATTATTGGGAAAAAAAGCAATTTGATGTTAAGTGGCTCAATTCATAACCATAGGTTAGGAGGGTCTCTTTCTGCTTAATTTGAGTCTTTTAAACTCTTAAAATATTTGTTCAGATAAATAAATAAATAAATATAATTGTAATAAAAATTAAATTATTCATATAATTGAATTTATGGTTAATTTTTGTAATAATAAATAAATAATTTTAAAGAATTATTGAAAGAATTAACAATTATTATAAAAAATAAAAATCAATGGACCACCATGCAAAACCTCAGTTCATGGTTATAAGGTTGCACTCGTACTTGCCCGCAGGGCGTAGCTCAATTGGTTTTAGAGGGGTAGATTTTCTCCAAGGTGCAAGGTTTGAATCCTACGGTTTACATTGTGAGAGCAACATTTTTTAGCCTCTTGTAAGCTTTGAGGGTGGGCTTCTTATAGGTCTGTGGGTTGCTCACCTCTCCCTTAACGGGCTGCTAAATACCTGATTTACATCCTTCGAATTATTTCGTCGGGCCGAAATGTGAGGGATCCTTTGAGTTGGGGATTCAACCTTGTGCTCGAAGGTTGCACTCGTACCTAACAGGAATGGTAACTAGGAGAAACAAGTTGAGATGGTGGGTTGGGAGTTGGGGTCGGTTTTCTGTGGGCAATTATAGGCATGGCACACGGACAGTGTCCCTATCACAGATAAAAAGGAAGCTCTATAGACACCTGGCCATCAACTATATTTGGTAGTGACTATGTCATTTCACTTTCTTTGCCTCTTTGGCATCGTTCGCATGGTGGAGATTGAAAATCATGGACTTTGCCTTTTCAAGTCAACCGCTTCTTACCTCGACAAAAAATTCACGCTTTAATTATTTATGATTTTTAAAAGTGAAAATTTTAAATTATGTAATTTTTATTTTAATAAATTTTATTAATAAATTGGTTAATTTACATAAATTAATAATTTTTAAAATTAAAATAAATATGATAAGCTTTTTTCAATTAAACTTAAAACTATTTGACAATCTCTTTTAATTAATCTCAAAATCTTTAATTTTATTCAAAATTTAGTCGATTTTACGACGAATTAATACTGATTAAACCTTTTAAATCTTAGATATCTCGTCTTATCTATTTAACTTTCAGTCTGATTTTCAAAATATTGATAATAACTAGTAATTAAGTGAGAAAACAAAGAATTTTTTGAGAACTATTTCAATATGTTTTTTTTTGTACTTTTAAAAGAGATTTATGATCTTATAAAATTGCTTAATATAAGGGAAATTATTATCTAAATGATTATTAAAATAGTAAAAATATTTTAAAATAATTAAAATGGGGCGTGTATGATAGAAGCACTTACAAAGTGGAAGGATGATGCCTTTGAAAGTTTGTATATTTGTTTCAGCACGAGAGAATTTGTTTTGTTCTGTCTCGGTGTTGTTTCAATGTATAAATAATTATGATCCCCACATCCTACGTTAGATAGTAGTTTCGTCTGATTTTGTTGAGGCTGGGAGTTTGGATCCATGAATTCGTTTAGTACAAGCTAGAAAATATTTGCAAAATAGTAAAAGACACACTGGGAGTTGACTACCGGTGGACCCCTCTGACGCTTAAGTTAAGTTTTTTGTGAAGGTTTTGGTGGCTGCGAATAGAGAATGTTAGGGTTCTAGAGTCATACCTCTCTTACGATGAGGTGATGAAATTATATAGTAAATACCTGCAAGAATTAGGTTAACATCTGGAAATGGCCCGATCGGCTCGTGTGTCGCTCTAAAATTGAGCTTGGGCCTAACACGACCGACCCAACCAGATAGCTTAACGATACAAAGGTGCATGATAGTGAACGTGTACTGCTAAGGAGTCAAAAGGATTATGATATTAATATATGCAAGCGGAGATTCGGATTAGAGGATGCAATCAAAATGGAGGAAACTGAACCACAGGCGATGGACAGCTATACACTTTGATAGTACGTAAGAAGAAACCGAATCCATTCAATTCTTTGCAACGGAATGGGCATGTGAGATTTGACACTAACCATTGTAACGTGTTTGAATCTGGAGCTAAAGGTCAGAATTTATGAAACTGGTTGTTTCATTTCGATCAAGGACGACAACAAAGAAAAAGCAGTTCTGTTCGTTACTTGTGAATTCTCATGAATGGACCAGTGAAGAGGGTATCGTTACTTTGTTTCTTTTGATCATACACTAAACTTCATATGTGAAGTGGAAAAAGAAAATCAAAGTCACCTCAAAGACTAATTATTGAATGCTCATATATAGAATTCTAAAAGCAAGATGCATATAATTGTCAGATAAACTGGAATTAAGCAACTGGATAATGGGTATACAGAAGATTCTACTAATTCCTGAGTCATGTTACCAGGCCTATGTTGTTTTCTCTTTCAGTACGTAGTTTTTGTTGGGCCTCGACGAGCTTGTCAGTCCAATTACAACTTGCTGTCACCTCACCGTCGGTAACTATTAACCCTTCTTTCCTGAGGGGCTTCAACATGCAAACCATATTGTTATCACGAAGATGAAGCTCATTTTCATGAGTAATTATGTACCAATCACCAATGGAGCAACCTGCGGAGACCGGGATCCATTCATCTGCCATCAACAAGCACGTGATACAATCTCTAATATTTTTGTCTTATTTGAAATTTCTCCCTTAACTTTCACGTGATGGCGGCGAGCTTGTCATTTCAGTTGAACCTATGTCTAGAGCTAAGACTGAGAGATTCAAGGAGGCTCTCTTTGCATATGTGAGCCAATTTGTGGAGAGGATGGAGTGCATCAAGTCTATTGGAGGAGAGCTATCTGAATCATAGTCCAAATTGATTCATTTATCTCAAATCCTTAAATTGGACTCACTTGGGACTTGAAGACCATTGTATTGGGTTGGGTATCATCACTTAAGCCCAAGAGGAGAGGCCCACCTATGATCAGACTTGGGAGCACGTTGGACCAGGCCTAGGCGTGTTTTTATTATTCTATTTTGGATATGTTTTAAGTTATATTTATTTTGGACTTCTATGTATTATTTAGCCCAAGACTTTTATTGTTTGACCTAAGTATAAATATCCTCTTTAGGGTTAGGGAAAGACAACTTTGATCGTATTATTTTCTTGTGTGACGCCGGCCATATTGAAAGGAGAAACCCCTCTTATTCTTTTCAACTTAGGAATTAAACATCACATATCAACTGAATCAGATTGTGGCATGATTTTGATCCTAAACAACATTCTTGGTTTGTTCTTTACTCGTTATCTAGGTTGGTCAAGACAAGTTCTTCGTGAGGTTTAGTAGGTAAATTTGAAATCCTGCATATCATATTTAATCTCTTCTTGTTTCTTTGAATCCGAACTTTTCAATCCTTCAATTCCGTGTGTAGGCGTTAATTTCTCTCTTATTTCTTTTTATTTTGTTAAAGATAACGATTGAAATTGCCTGAAATGGACATACTCACTTAGAATGATATGGAAATAAAGTAGTAAGAAAAAGTCATGAATGAGCTAAATATGAAGCATACTAGGAAGGTTTACGAGATGAATAAGCACATCGAAACCTTTAATACTAAAGTTTGGAGTCCGATTACATACTACGAGAAGCTGGAGCTAAATGTCCACAATCAAAGGAGTATAAGATAGACGTATATCGCGAATTTTAAACAAGTTCTTAAGAAATATATCAAACTATAAGTAAGTTGGCCAAATCCAAATACTTAAATCTAGGGATCAATGATTTGAGTGTGAGTT
>JANKOE010000005.1:1118374-1140724 GCA_026284465.1 Erythroxylum citrifolium
ATTAATTTTATAAATTAAATTAAAATTGTGATTGTTATTTATTATTATGATGGTTAAAAATATGCGGTACAACAGTACAATATAACGGTGGACTATTTTGTAACTTTTTAAAAAAATTTAGGGGTTATTTCATAAATTTAAAAAATTACCCTAAACAGTATCTGGTATAGTACTGTACCAGAACCTAATTCGGTACCAAATTCGATGCGGTATTCATAACATTGCTTACGAGACCTTTCTTTCTTTTTAAAATAAATTGAAAATTGATTTTTAACATCAAATTGATTTTTAAATTTTGATTAATTCGACTAAACTCAAAAATTATAAATCATGTTTAGGCGGATTGGTAAAATGATATTATTTATGATTTATAGGATTCAAAATTATAAAATCAAAACGAAATTAATTTAGTGTTGATTAGAGCCCGTAACAGAGATTAATTTGGGTTTAATTAGAATATACGTAAGCCCAAAGCCCAATTAGATATGTCAATTTCCAAATCATTAAACTGAAAATTAGATTTTTTTAATTGGGCCTAAGATAAATTCTACAAGTTGGGCTGGGCTACCATTGAACTACATGGGCTCAAATAAGTGATCCCTGAAACTATAACTTCTCGGTCCAATTAGCCCAATGAGTAAGTACAAAGTTAAACAAATGGGCTAAGAGCCTTGTGAGACACCAACCCAATCCTTAAGTGTCTCACTCACTTGCCTTAACAAATTTTGTTTGATAACAATGCTTAGTTGTAAGGATGGCACAATAACAATGATTAGTCATAAAGATGGCAATGGACTGAATCAGGTCGGGACAAGTTGACTGTCAACTGGATGGCCCGTAAACAGGTTAGGGCAATTTGACCCAATTTTTTAAAATTTTAAAAGAAAATTTATAAAATGTTATTTTTAACAAAACGACGTCATTTTGTTTCTCTCGGTTGAGCCTTAAGTTGGGTCAGCTTGGACAATCGTGGCCCAAGCTAAGCTAGTGACTCGATGAGGCCAAGAAATCCTAGCCCGTGGCTTATTAACTTCAGGCTAGGTTAAGCTGGGTCGGGTGAGTCGGGTTAGATTGTCATTCCTTTAGTCATTAACAAATTCAATGAGGAAAGACTCATACTTTAGGGTTGATAATGTTTATTTGGCAGGTTCGATTTAAAGTCAATCGGTCACAATTAAAATTCGATTTAAAACTTAAAAAGTTATACTCTTTATTATCAAAATAATATTATTTTAATAAAATTCAATTGAATTTAAGTCGAATTTAAATTGTTTGGTTCGATTTATTGCCATCGATTATAAATATATTAAAGTTATGAAAAGGATTATGGTCCACGAATTATGCTTTTCATATGCTCCATCCTCCATGGCTTAGGTCATCTCTAACCAACATACCAAAACACCAAATTTGGTATTTTGGTGCAAAGAAATCACTTTAAAGAAGACACTAAATTTCAACACCAAAATGGTGTATTGGTGTGTTACTATTCATTATACGAAGTACAAAAAGACAACTTTGCCCATAATCTTTTTAACATATTCCTTTTATGTCCTTTCTCACAATTTGATTTATTTACATAATTTACTAAGTAACTAATTTTAAAATATATATTACTTTACACAAAATATATCATTATAAAGATCTTATTGAGACATTTAAAATAACACTAATATTGAATATAATATTAAAATTATTTTTAATATTTACTTATAATTCTTATTTATAAGTGTTATAAATTGATTAATAAAATACGTTATAAATAAAAAGTAAATTTGAAATAAAAGGTACATAAATTTAAACCACAACATTGATTTTCAACATGCATTATAATGCATAATATGATTATTGAGGACGAATGTGATACTCAAACGGCCATACAAGATTTGAGCGAAACACCAACCCCTGATATTAACATTAATAGAGACGATACAATTATACTTCAAGAATTTCTTGCTAGACATAAGCAAATTAAAGATAAAAAAGCTTATTATGAACTTTGTAATGTATTGATTGAACATTTGTGGGAACGATATAGTAATTCAGAGGATTAGAAGTTAAATGTGCAATAAAAATATTATATTTGTATATGTTGTTAATTTGTTGTTGCAATAATATTAATTATATTTGTTAAATAATATTAATTCAATATAAAAGTATATATTAATTAATTAAGAATAATGATTTTATTTTAATTTTTATAACTAAATAAATAAAAATTATTATATAAATATAAATTAATTTAGTTAATAACTAAATTATTGTGGCATATTCTTTAAAAATTTTAGTGTAAAAATTTAGTGTAAAATAACTAGAATAACACTAAATTTAGTATAAATTTTTTTTAAAATATTATCTTTTACATTAAATTTAGTGTAAAATTTTGGTACAATTGTCCGAGATTCTAAATATATCAAAGTTATGAAAAGGATTATGATCCACGAATTATGCTTTTCATTTGCTCCATCCTCCATGGCTTAGCACTAAAAGGTCAATTTGCATATATTGTCAGTCCTTTTCATTCTTTTGAAATTGATATGATATAATATTGATAGGATTGGAGTCTTTTCAAGTTAACTTCTTAGAGTTCCTTTTTTATGTTATGTTTAATCTCTACACACAAATTATTAAAATTAGAGAAAAAAAAGAGAATGAACATAAAAATAAAAATAATAGTTTTAAAAAGAATAATAAATATGTTGTATAACAATATTTCAATTCACGAATAAATTTTAAGTTAATCATATTTTAAATTAAATTAAAATAAAAATTTGAAATTATACTTTAGACTGAAAAAAATTAGATATACTTTTTTTTTGAAATCAAACAAGTAAAACTTCATTAAGAACAGTCTTTTTACTAGTTAAAAGTAAGGTCGTATATTATTGAACATCCCTAAATTCTCGTCTCAGTGAGATTTTTACGAGTTCAAATCTTATGTCTAAATACTTGTTTAGATGAGTTTTTGAGAGGTCAATAAGTATTTTTTCCACTACAAAAGTATTTTTTAAGAAAAACGAGTGTTTGACTATAAAATAAAAATACTTTTTTAATAGATATGATTTTTTGACAACCAAAATATAGCTTTTTAAGAAGCTCAAATTTGGAGCTTCTCAAAAAAACCTCTCAAATGACTCTTTCGGTAGATTTTTTAGATTAATTAATGAGCCTATTTTTTAATCCATTTTATTCTTATGTTTTACACATAATTCCCACAATACCTACAAATTCATCTCCACGTTTATTTTAGAATTTATATAATATTATTTGGCTTTTATATGTTTTAATATTTATTTTTATATTAGTTTTACTTATTTTATAATCCATATAAAAGATTTGGTTAGATATATTTTCATTTGTATTTTATATGATTTAAAATTATGTAATAATTAATATATTGTGTTTTGTATATTATTTAATATACTTTAAATAATATTTATATGTATAGATAAATTTATTACAAAATAAAATATGGTTAAAATTAAAAGTATTTTTTATTTTTATGTTATCAAGCTGTCTATTGAGTGAAGTTCTTTTAAAAAGACTCTTTTCTAAATGACAGTCAAACAATTAACTGGCTTCTTAAAAAAGTTCTTCTCATAAAAGATCTACAGAAAAAAAATTTTACTGATATAAGCTTAACTAAACAGAGACTAATTATATCCTATTTAACCTTGTCCAATGTCCAAAACGACGTCGTTTTGGTCATTGAATATTAATTTAGAGACCGTACAATTTTGTCTAATGGTGAAAACGATACCGTTTAGGTATTGGGCGGAATAAAATTAGACAAAAGATCTCCGATCGATTTCTATTAAGTGTTATTGTTATATTTCAAGAAATTTTAAATACAAAAAGACTTTACGCCTAAAGAACAAAGCCAAAAGAGTGAGGTCTTTGACTCGTTTCCACGAGAACTCGGACAAAAACAGAGAAAGCTTGGATTTGGCTTACCTTGTACTTTACGGAATCATCACTGGCTTGGTCTCCAAGAACATACAAATGGTAGAGAGCACAGAGACTTTGTCGTTTTACTGTCGGTCACATTCAGTTTTTAAAAGGAATCCCAGTTTGATTCTGAATCCTACAAGTTCTTTACCAAGCAGCTTGTCTTGATCTCACATATATATATATATATATATATAAGATGAGGATTCTTGGGACGATGGAGATCTGATATCTGCTTTGGTTGTGCTTCTTTAACCATAATATATTGTCGTTGGAACATATATTAGTTTAATGGGATCAATAAAATGTAATATAATTGAATTTAAATTTGAAATTGTCTAAGATAAATTTAAAAGCCTAATTAATTTGATCGGTTTAATAATAAAAAATTTGATCCGTTCAACTTTTTGATTCATTTTTTAATTTTTGGTTCAATTTATTTTTTAACTCTCGTTATTAAAAACTGATCAATTTGTTAATTAATCGGTTAGTTTTTATTAATTAATAATTTCATATAAATTAAATATTTCAAAAAAGTTTATTTAACACTCTATTTTTTAATTGAACTTTAAATTCTTATATAAGTAAGAATAATCTATTTTAATCATATTTTAATTTTTAAAATATAATTTTATAACAATTTAATACCGGTCGAAACCTTAAAACTTTAAATTTTTTATCTTACTGGTTTGACTTCTAACGAGATCTCTTATTGAATTGATCATTCAATGAGCATTCTCAATATTATGCCTTGAAGAGGATTCCTCTTTAGCATAAGGTTTTGAGTCTCGCGTGTTAACCATTTCACCACCAAGGCGACTTAAAAGTGAATCGTATTCTATGAATATGATATCTATCTAGTGTGATGTATGGAATATATGACAAAGGTAGAGTCTCGGAGTCTTTCTATTGATCGATTATGTCATCTAGGCCTGAGTTGGACATCCAATTGCTTCGATTTGAATTATCTAAAAAATACCTTATATATTATTATATCATAATTATATCAAAAAATGGACAATCAAGCCCATTTCTCAATTCAATAGAAATATAAAGAGGTGTATAGAATAGAGTATTAAATAAGAAGATATATATGTAAAAAGACAGGTTCGATTACGTCTATTCCTAATCCAAAATGGAATGGAACGACAGAGGGGTTCATATGTAAACATAGTATATAAAAAATTTAGATTCAAATTTTTTAAACTCAATTTGAGTTTTTTTTATAACAAAGTTAAATTTTTTAAGTTGATTGAGTTTGGAATCTAAGCTTACAAATTACCCCTAGTCCTAATTTTCCTCTAAATGAACCTTCATGTCTTCTTTATACTATAATATAATCATCCAACATTAATTTACATTGACATGAGTTTAATTTAAAAAACAAGAATTGAGTCAATATTTTTTTGAAAACGTTAAATTATTAAAGATTAGAGCGAATCCTACTTAAAATTAACGTATTAAATGAATTTGAATTCAAACTCGAGTATTCAAATTGAATCGGGATCGAATTGTAAGGTTATGATCCGACCCACTTTCACTTGTAAAGGGACTTTTTAATTATAAGAATCTGTTAATAAGGCCTAGGCCTAGTAAGTATGTATGCATTAAGTCATTATTCGTATTCATATCAATTTGTCTTCTGCTTGAAGTCACCATTTCAAAGTCTAGCATTGATCCTTGGACATATTTGAAGTTAAAAAGCAATAAGATTTATGGTAATGAAAAAGGAAAGTCTTTGTCTTGACATGTGAGGAACAAGAAGAAGAACATAAAATAGAATTAAGGATTGGAGGAGAAAAAGAGTGTTTCTGACTTGGAATGTTAGAAAATTAAGGATGACAGAATGGAAGCGGAAGCAGACACATTGGATTCTACTTTGACTAAAGAAAGTAAAAAACAGGCATTAGCAGAGTTCAAGACTCCTGCTTTTACTCCTTCTGGTCTCCCGCTGGTGTGTGTGTGTATTCGCCATTAAAGAAGCACTTCAAAAGTTCTCATCTTTCTCTGTGTCATTACTTTACTCCTTTTATTATTACTCATCACTAACACCAACCCCATCTCTCCTCTGACCCCATCATTAATGTCTCCTTCCTCTTCTTCTTCTTCTGATTCGAGAGCTTCGAATTGTGTAAACTCTTCAATACTCTCCCGCCCTTGTCGCTGCTTTTTCCGGCGAGCTTACCGCCTTGATTCCTTGCTTCTTGGTCACAGAACCCGACAACAGTACACGGTACACCCTCCATTTATTGACACCATCACCAACACCACCACCACAAAACAACAACTTGTTTATTTTGGCTTTGTCTGAACCTTTTTCTTTTCAAGTTCGAGCCTTTTTCGCCTGTTTCTGTTTCAATACCACTTTCTCTCCTGTTCATTGTTTATGGTGTTTGTTGGGTCTTGAGTGGATGAAAGGCGAGTGCTTTCTCGTATCTCTGTGTGTGTTTTGAGTGAGTGCCACCATTTTTAGTTTTCTTCATTTGAATGTGAAAGAGGAAAGTGGTTTTCTTTTTTGGTTCATTGTAGGTGAAGCATTCTCTGTTATCATTCGATCTTTTTTCTTCTGTTACTCTTGAAAAGTTCAGCTCTTTATTGTGTCCTGCCTCTACGTTCTTATGAGAGCAGGAAAGTTTCCATCTTCTCATTTGTGTCCAAAAAAATCCCTCTTTTTTTCTGTTCCGAGTAGTATCCTCCATTAATATTTTGCATCCGAAGCTTCCCTTTTGATGAAATTTGGTTTTCTGTTCTATACCCTTCAAACCCGACAAGCGTTTGGTGTCATCATTACTTGTCCAGATAATTTCTGCCTTCTGTTTCGATGGCTTTTTGTGTACCAAGTTCTATAACCTCTTGTTGTAATGAAGCCTTAAGCTCTGAAAAAAAATCCGACCTTTGATCAAGTTCTGGAGTTGTAAATTTGAAGATGCTACCTTTCAAACTCTTCCTTTCTTTTGTTTTAGCTTCAGTGTTTGCACAGTCATTGGACCCGACATTGAACGATGATGTCTTCGGTTTGATAGTCTTCAAGGCTGGTCTACAAGACCCCGACTCTAAGCTCATATCGTGGTCCGGAGACGACGACACTCCCTGCTACTGGGTCGGCGTCACATGCGACCCACTATCTCATAGGGTCACAAAAGTGGTTCTTGATGGCTTTTCTCTTTCTGGGCACATCGGTCGTGGACTTTTGAGGTTGCAGTTTCTTCAAGTTCTGTCCTTGTCGAGCAACAACTTCACTGGAACTATAAACCCGGATCTAGTTCGACTTGGGGGTTTGCAAGTTGTTGACTTGAGCGACAATAGTCTCTCAGGGACAATCCCTGATGATTTTTTCCGGCAATGTGGGTCGCTTAGATCTGTTTCTTTTGCTAGGAATAACCTTACAGGGCGGATTCCTGATTCGTTGAGCTCCTGCTTGGCGCTGTCAACCGTTAACTTTTCATCTAATCAGCTTACTGGAGAATTACCACCTGGTTTGTGGTCTCTAAGAGGGCTTCAGTATCTTGATTTGTCTGATAACTTCTTGGAAGGAGTAGTTCCGGAAGGAATAGCCAACTTGTATGATTTGAGATTGATTAATATGCAACAGAACAGGTTTTCTGGGTCGGTTCCAGCAGACATAGGAAGGTGCTTGTCTTTGAAACAAGTTGATTTTAGCGAGAATTCTCTGTCTGGCAGCCTTCCTGAATCACTGCAGAAACTTACTGCCTGCAATTCTCTTAGATTGGGAAGAAACTCACTGACCGGTGAACTTCCTGGTTGGATTGGGGAACTTAAAAATCTTGAGACTTTGGACTTCTCTAGCAATAGATTCTTTGGTTGGATTCCAGATTCCCTGGGAAGTCTTTATTCATTGAAGGAACTAAATCTATCCATGAACCAGTTTGTTGGTGGGTTGCCTGATTCTTTTGCTAATTGCCTCGACCTTATGAGCATAGATGTTAGTCAAAACCGTTTGTCTGGTCATATTCCTTCATGGATTTTCAAGATGAGCTTAAGAAGTGTGTCACTTTCTGGTAACAAGTTAAGTGGAACATTGAAGTATCCTTCAGTTACATCCATGACAGCTTCTCTTGGAGGTCTTCAGGTACTGGATCTATCTTCAAATGCCTTATCTGGTGAAATTCCACACAATATTGGGGTCCTTAGTGGCTTGCTGCTCTTGAATATATCCAAGAACCAGCTCTTGGGTTCTATTCCATCGAGCATAGGAGAACTGAAGGCAATGCAAGTTCTTGACTTGAGCAATAATAGGCTCAACGGAGCCATTCCTTCTGAGATTGGAGCAGCAGTTTCGCTCTTGGAACTCAGGTTGGAAAATAATGTAATGACTGGGAAGATTCCGACGGAAATAAAGAACTGCTCCTCTCTAACATCTTTGTGAGTTCTTGCTTGCTTGAGTTTCATGCTTTACCTTTCTGTTTGGTACTGGTTATGAGTAGGTGTGATGCTAGTTGTAGTTTAGTGATTTTGATTGACATTATCACAATTAGAGCTTACACTCTAGGGTCTTGACTGATTAGCTATTGGTTTACATGTATGTTTTTTTTATTGTGAATCTCTTAAATGTCGTGCCCATATTATTCCTGATTAGAGGTTGAACCATTGGAGTTTAATTGTTAAATGTGTTTTCACATTTACGTGAATCATCGTTAGCAACCTTATCGACAACTTCAGAAACATATGGAAACATTTCTAGGATTCGTATTGATCGTAGGCTTGTCAAACTGAAATATCCATATAATCCAATGTCTATGTAGTGGCATTTGTTTTGATATTTGTATAACTTTCAAACTGATCATAGGCTGATAAATTCAAGTAGGTGTCACTTGATGAAAATGCTTGTGTTAATATCTCCTTTTCTTAGCTTGTTTTTAGACTCATAATTTATCAGCAGTTTCTAGTTGCAAATTCTAACTTTCCTCTTGTTTTCTGCTTGAAAATTTTCAGGATCTTATCTCAGAATAATCTCAGTGGTCCAATTCCTGCAGCCATTGCAAATCTAAGCAGCCTCCAGCATGTTGACTTGTCTTTCAACAACCTTTCAGGAAGCTTACCCAAGGAGTTGACAAATCTTTCACACATGTTATCCTTCAACATCTCCCATAACAACCTAGAAGGTGAGCTACCGCTTGGGGGTTTTTTCAACACCATTTCCCCCTCATCTGTCTCTGACAATCCGTCTTTGTGTGGATCTGTTGTCAACCGTTCATGCCCTTCAGTTCATCCAAAGCCCATTGTCCTCAATCCAAACTCCTCTGCTTCCTCTCATGGCTCTTCTTTAAGTCAACGTCATCGGAAAATTGTTCTCAGCATCTCCGCCCTTATAGCTATTGGTGCAGCTGCGCTAATTGCCATTGGTGTGATAGCTGTTACTCTCCTCAACATCCACGTGCAGTCCTCCAGGTCACATTCTCCTGCTGCAATCACACTGTCAGGTGGGGAGGATTTCAGTTGTTCCCCTACTAATGATCCAAACTACGGAAAGCTTGTTATGTTTTCTGGTGATGCTGATTTTGTTGCGGGGACCAATGCACTTCTCAACAAGGATTGTGAAATTGGTCGTGGTGGGTTTGGAGTAGTTTACCGAACAATGCTTCGAGATGGGCGTTCAGTTGCTATAAAGAAACTAACAGTTTCAAGCTTAATTAAATCCCAAGAAGAGTTTGAGAGGGAAGTGAAGAAACTCGGAAAGATCAGGCACCATAATCTCGTGGCATTGGAAGGTTATTACTGGACTCCATCCTTGCAGCTACTTATTTACGAATACATTTCTAGTGGGAGTTTGTACAAGCATTTGCATGATGTACCCGGTACAAACTGTCTCTACTGGAGACAGAGATTCAACATAGTTCTAGGAATGGCGAAAGGTTTGGCACATTTGCATCGGATGAACATCATTCACTACAATCTAAAATCAACCAATATTCTTATAGATGATTTTGGTGAGCCAAAGGTTGGGGACTTTGGCCTGGCAAGGCTGTTGCCAATGCTAGACCGTTGCATCCTAAGCAGCAAAATCCAGAGTGCACTGGGCTACATGGCTCCTGAATTTGCTTGTAAAACTGTGAAGATAACAGAGAAATGTGACGTGTATGGTTTTGGTGTCTTGGTATTAGAGGTGGTGACAGGAAAAAGGCCAGTTGAGTACATGGAGGATGATGTGGTGGTGCTCTGTGACTTGGTGAGGGGAGCATTGGAGGATGGTAGAGTGGAGGAATGCATCGACGGTAGACTTCGTGGAAATTTTCCAGCAGATGAAGCTATTCCGGTGATAAAACTCGGCCTTATCTGTGCTTCTCAGGTACCTTCTAACCGACCGGACATGGAGGAAGTTGTGAACATTTTGGAGCTTATTCAATGCCCTGCAGAGGGCCAAGAGGATATGGAATGAATTGAACTTGTATAGTTCGACAACAAAACAAATATTGCTTCTCTCCGGTGAAGAAGAATCCGTAAGCAGAAGAACAGGACATATTGAATTCTGTTGCATTTAGGTTCTTGTTTGTTTTTGGACAGAACAAACAAATAAAATTTTTCTTTTAAATATTTCTTGGTTTCTGTTGCGATGCTACCTGTTCTGTTATTTCTGAATTCAATCCTGTTTCGACTGGATTCCTTTTCACCGGCTCAACATGGTGCTGTTTACCATTTTATACAAGTTGTATGTTTTTACATTATGGACTATACTAGACTGAAACTTTGCTGTATTCATTACTTCACTGTGTTGCTGGGAATCTGCAACTAATTGTTCAATTCAAATCATGAAAGGCTTAGGGGAGTAAAAGGTAATGCAGTGACTAGTTCAGGAACACCAAAAAGAAATAAAACCTGAATGTTTTTCTCCATTGTTTAGTGTATTGACTCTTGGAGAAATGTTCTGCAAACTGGGAAAATGAGAACACAGCAAAAAGCAGCAAGTGAACATCTCCTGTCAATAACATGATCATCAAAGGCTTAGGTTTAGGCTATTCCTTTATTCATACTCCAAAGCCTGAACTGTACCCTTTTTGTGCTAAAAAAGCATCGTCTTTTCTCAAATCTATAATCAAAGGCATACCCTTTTGTGTGTATAGACTGTAATTGATGTCAATATACAGGAACAACACAACCAATTTGTGTAATTGATGTCAATATACAGTAATAATACAACCGATTGTAATTGATATCAATACACAGTGATAACACAACCAACTAACTTTATATGAAAGTTTTTATCAGACAAGGCGTCTTCTTCTGCAGTATCTGCAAGTAGAGTTGATGATTAACGCTTAGATGTCAAGTTTAAAACTTAATCAAATCGTTCCTTGGACCCCGCAACGCAGAAACAAAACTGAATGAGGAGGAGGAGGTTTTTGGACATCATCAAAGCAAATCACATGGGGCTCCTGAAAAAAGCTCCTGATGCACTTTTTGGAGTGGCAAAAGTTAGTGCATGGCAATCATTTTGTGGTTTGAAGTGGCAACTTTTTCATGATTTTCAATGCTCCTGCCGTGTGGTGGAGAAAAAGTTTTTAAGCATGTTCTTGCAACATAATGCGCCTTAAACACTGTATCATTTCACTTCGGCCAACTTGTCAGGAGAAGCCAATGAAACAAGAATTGTTAATGGAAGGTTCTCAAACCATAGTACATAGCATCTGGCAGTTGATACAAGTCCCTTTTCAGAGCCCCAAAACACAGATCTTTTTTTTTTTTCAAATTTATAGACTTGTCTTGGTAAAGCTACATATTTTAAGTTCAGGATACAGGGTTTTTGTCAGAGGCATTCTTCTGCTGTAAAGTGACTAAAAAAGAGCCATAAAGGTTCATTCTTTATCAGTAAGTTGACAGTTGAATCATGCACAGTTTACACACTTCACACTGTCCTCAGGGGTTGAGGAGGAACCAAGCACAGTACATGGGCTTCCAGGCTTAGTTTGGACTGAAGTGGTACCTGAAATACTTTAGTATCAATGCATAACTAAGCATTCCAATTGAGGCTTATGACAGACGGTTAGGAAATTTTATGCAGATGGACAATATGATATAAAAAGAAGGCAAATCCAATATCTACTCTACTATGCAGAGAAAATCCGACTCTGCTGCATCTCTGCAGTGTGGATTTCCTGCTTTAGACTGAGCAAAGAGTTGGAATCGACTGCTAATACCCTGTAGGCTCAGGAAAAGGCAGAACCCACCTAGACTCCCGGATTTTACCTAATTGTGCATATACCTCGACAACTTCCTGCTTTTCAGATACTCCTTGAGTAGATACACATTGGCATATTAAAGAAGCTATAGGCGAAAAATGTAGAGTTCAGTTTAGTGCTTTCCCAGAATGGAAAATGTAATTGGACATGACTAACATACAAAAAACGGGTATCTTCCACTCAGATGGGCAAAATTGAAACAATATTTTATACTTAACTGAAGGAGTGCCAAAAATGGAAAATGCAAAAATCTGAAACTGTAGCCAAAATGAATGTACATTTTACAAAGCAGAAAGACGTATCACTTCTTGACTTCAGAAATGAAATAGCCTCTCTGACCCGTTGCCTCCGTATAACCCTATGAATGTCAACCTGCAAGTGGAGGATGGTTTATATTTCCCTACATCTATTTTGTATATGTAATCTTTTCAATTTTCTTCCACCTTCGGTCATGCTGCATCATTTTTTTTAAATCTTCCCATGGAAAAGGGACCCTAATCATCCCAGTCATTATCCCATCCATCTCGGTTTGAAGTTCGAGAGCTAAGGCCATTGGCTGAGATACTTCCTGTGTGACGTGCAGCTGGTGACTTCACCGCACTTCCATCATCCCAGTCATCATCCCAGCCTTGATCCCAACCTTCTGCTGTATCAGCATCATTTACCAAAACAGATTCTGAAATACCCATTTCAAGCTCCTGATATGGTATTTCATCCTGTCGTCTCCTCTTTCTGAACATGCAACAAGCCCACGTTCCTCCAAAAATCACAACTGTTACAATTAGGAAGTAGGCACCATTGACTGGTGTAACTAACTGGTCATAAGAAGGGAGTCGCACATAAAAATTCCCTTGAGATGTACGAGCATTTAAGTGCAGATGGCATTCTCCATATCCCGACTTCAAAACTATACCAGAGCTGTTAACTAGAGTTAAATTCATCTGAAACCAGAAAGGAAATCTTAGCTGTGAAAATGATCAATAAAGATGCACATAGCTGATTAATTGCAAGTGTTCTATCAACAACCTTCATTTTAACTATTTTGATCTTCCACATATTAAAATTTTATAAGCTTTCACTTTGTATTGACAAGCAATCTTGTTTCTCAGGATAGTGCAGAGCAAATTAGACTGAAATGACAAAATAAGCAACCGGACCTTTTTAGTTGTGTGCTTGGATAGTTCAAATGAAGTGTTTTCAGCAGGATTTGGAGCAGAAAGATTCACTTTTAAAGTTTCTTCTCCTTCATTTTGAATTAGAATAACCAGTTGTTTTGAACCTACTCAATAAAACCAGAAATGAAGTTAGATGAAGAGCACTTTAAATCAATGACCAAGTTCCTGCACAAATAAGTAGAATGTTGTATCTATAGCCATAAATCAAATTATTTCAATGCATTAAATCCTCATATGCTATACAAAAACCAATCGTCACTATTGAATGGAATGATAGCAGATTTGGATCCTATGAGCGGGATTCAAACAAGTATAATTATACTCTTACACTTGCTATTCACTACTATACATATCATATCATCAGCACCAATTTACATAACATAAAGTTGATAGAAATACGTCCACTAAATTCTAATCCCTAAAGTCTCATGGTTTTGCAGAAATCAAGACAGGTTTTTACTCATTTAGCAAACTCTAGCCTACAGAGGAACCGGTTTTCAGCAGGCAAAACATAGATCATTCGTAAGAAGTTATTCAGGGAACAACTTGGAAAATACATAAATGATGTTTCCTTATATATGGGAATGTGAGATTTAAGGAAGAGAGACAAGCAAAGAGTGTCTAGTTTCCACCTGCAAGTGTGCTAGTATGAAAAACATGAAGAATGAAATCCATTAAAAAATGAAACCAAACATCCAGGAATGATGTTGTGAAGTGTAATGTCCTCCAGGAGAAAAATGCTAAGGAATACTTGTAAATCTAATAATATCAGTCTAGTTACAGTTAATATCTCCGGGTGATACCGGATCAGTCTTCAAGTATGACAATTGTAGAGTTCATCGAATTGCGGAACCATTTATCCACTAGCTACTATCTAAAAAAGGGCAACTAATTACTATCTAGAAAGTGGGGGATAGGACATCTAAAGGTTGACCCATCTATGATTACGTATGATACCAGTGCAACTAGATTAACAAGGATACTCGATTTTCATTCAAACGCTTAAGATTATGTACAACCACAACCAACTAATACTCATTCTCCTCTGCTATCCTAAACAACGTACCACTACAACCGCAAAAGCTTGTTGTCTCATAATGCAACTAAAGCACCCATAGCTTGGCATCCCTGAGTACAACTAAACGCCATTTAATGGAACCATCCAATTTCCATATCAAGATCACTTCACCAACACAACCAAAAACTTGCAACTTGCAGCATGTCTACGCAACTATACATTATAGCAGTTATGTGAAACAGTACAAATCACACAAATCATGGTTCACCAGTTTCAAAAGTAGGAATGCAAGCGGTCAACGATCTCCGGTCCGAGCATCTTTTCAGCACTCCGGTACAATTCTCGGCAACTTCCGGCTGTGAATCCGTGTTACTCCTTTCCCCACCTTTCTTCTTTTGATTCTCTTTTGCTCCACTATCCTTGCCACCATCCGACTTGGATTTAGGAGGCGGGGCCAAAGCTCCTGTTACACTGGTGCTATTGGAAGCAACCTTAGTTGACTTGTCTTCGGGCACCTTCGGATCATTAGAGTTAGTCACGTTTGATGTCTTGTTCACATTTGGGACGGGACTTGGCGATGGAGAAACCTTGAACCAAACGAACAACCAAAATTACGGAAATCAAATCAAATACGAATCACAAAACAACTGAAAAAATTATATTAGGAAACAAAAAACAATTACTTGGCTTGAGTCGGTCTTTTTGGTAGGAGATGATTCGATCAAGTGACGAAGCGTCGAGAGGAAGGAAGCGTTGGAAACATCCAACGCGACAAAAAGCACCAAGATTGCAACCACTACTCTTCCATTAACGCCACCCATTACAAACCCTAATTTCCCCAACTTCTCTCCTACTGATTAGATCCCAAGATGATAGCTTTTCGCCATGATTCTTCAAAACTTGAGAAACCAGATCGTTTATTCTCCAAAAGAAATAATTTTGAATCTACAGAAACAATCAAAAGCGTATATTTTACGCGGAGGTAACATCAGAAGACTGAACACAGGTTGAAAGCTGAAAGAAGTCTAGTAGAGTTTAGTGAGTGCAAGTTGTAAAATTGATATGTACTGGGGAAGATGACATGTTTCAATCATGGACCTTTTTAAGTAACAACAACAGGAGAAACCGGCCCGGCGTAACCCGATTTTTTTAATATTTAATGCAAAATTTTGAATTTAAATATTTAATTTAATTTAAATAATCTAAATTCAATTTAAAAATTAAAAAATTAAAAAAGCAACAAAAAATTGTCTTAAAGAGACAGAGACCAAGAAAAGACGGAATCTCTGTTTTAAAAATCGGACTTTTTAATATTTAATGCAAAATTTTGAATTTAAATATTTAATTTAATTTAAATAATCTAAATTCAATTTAACAATTTAAAAATTAAAAAAGCAACAGAAAATTGTCTTAAAGAGACAGAGATCAAGAAAATGACGAAATCTCTGTTTTAAAAATCGGATTGGACCGGCCGGTTCGACCGGTGACCGGTCGATTATCCGGTCCGGTTCACGCTTAAAAATCGGCTATCAATTGAACTAGTGAGAATCGGTTAAAACTGGTCAATTGACTCTGGTTCAATAAATTTTTTATTTTTTGGTATTTTTTGGTATTTTTTTAATAATATTAATATTATATATAATTAAATATAATTAGTCGAACCGATCAAACCGGTGATCAGGAAGACCTCCGATTTGATGTCCAATCTGGTTTTCAAAACACCGGACGGAATTATACACAATTTCCTTTTCACGAGGGAGAATACAGCAAGAGCTTAGACAGCCAACTACATACGCTTCAACTTTCTAGGACTCAAATGTTCCTGCAAAGTGGGAAGTAACTTTTAGTTGCATTACATCCAACGAATAATGTAATTAGTATATTATAGACTTCCATTTTGCTTATTTATAAGGGTCAAGTCAAGTAGGCAACTGCAGATTTCAAGAACCTTTTCAATTTCTACATGACTCCTCGTTGATGGGATCGATTCAAGTGATGCTTTAGTTCGAATATGTTTATGCTGAAAAGCAGGGAAATAACCCTTTTTTGGCTTCCACCTGTAATTGTGGATGGAGAATGAAACAACAGGATCAATGTGAATGCACAACAAAGTGAAAATGGAGGAGATTGCGGTGATTCTCAGAAGAATTGGACCAGTTCGAGAGCGTCTCCTTTGAACTGCAGCTAAACCAAGTATCTGGTTCTCAGCTTCCAAGTATCATTGATTGATCAGGCTCTGGAGCCATTGACCGGACAGTTGAAACAAGGACGAAGTAGAAAATCCTGAAAAAGCTATCCAGACATATTCTTAGTAGGAATAGGGTTGGCAGAGATAAAAATGATTCTGCAGAAATGGAAGCCGAAGGTCCAGACCCCAGAGAGCTTAAGTCCTGCAAAACTTTCTGTAGATTGTTAAGGTTCTGAGTGGTTTTAGACAGGAACATTTGATTTTCTTCTTCATCGACAAAGGCTTTGAATCCCTTAAAATGGGCCCAAAATATGACAGTTAAGCCCACATGCTCACCGACAAACAAAACGTTGCGATTAAAAATGGCCTGGTCTGCATCGCATCCGATCATTTCTATGGCTACTTGCCAAAGGAAAACTCTTGACTAATCAACAGCGTACTTGTCAACATTTCACCGCTGATGATAGATGTCAATATTGTGGCAATCTTGAATCTTATTTGCATGCCATTAGAGATTGTCTTAGAGTACGCCAATTTTGGAATCTATTTGCCTCAGACTTGGATCTTCAACATGTCTTTAGTCTTACTGCTTCGGAGTGGTTGCTTTCGAATTTACATAATCATCTCAAGGTTAATGGAACAAGTTGGTCGATTATTTGGGGGGTTTCTTGCTAGTTCCTGTGGCTATGGAAAACTAAAAGTCTATTTACATTACCTTCTCCTGGCCAGTAGCCAGTAAGGTTATAGTTCTGGATTATGTGAATCAGATTGTGCACACAGGTGCAGTTATCTCTCGAGCAGCGGTTGGTCTTGCCACCAGTAGCATCAGACATATAGGGTGGGCTAAACCAAATGAGGGATGGATCCGGTTGAACACGGATGGGGCGAAGCGAAAGCCAACTGGGCTTGCTTCTGCTGAAGGTCTCCTTCGGGACAGTTCTGGAGCGTGGCTAGGAGGTTTCGTGCATCTTATTAGAATTTCATCTTATTAGAATTTGCACACCACTAGAGGCCGAGTCATAGGGGTGTATTCGGATTTGAAGTTAGCTTGCGATATGGGTTATCAGATAATAGAACTCTAAGTAGATTCTTTGGAAGTCATTAATATTCTCTCATCTTCAAGTTCGAGAGCCCCTTATAATACTTCTCAAGTATAGGCAATCAAGACTCTATTAACTAAATCCTGGACGGTCCAGATCTGACATGTGTTTCGTGAAGACAATCGATGCGCTGACTAGTTGGATGTTAATACGGAGTCCTTTGGTTTTGGAATTACTTATTTACAATCCCTTCCAGCGGGATGTCTTTGTATCCTCCTCGAGGATATGTGTGAGGTTTTAACCCCAAGGGCCAATGTTTAGCCCGTGTCCTTTTCCATATTATATATATATATATATATATAAAAGAATGGCAAAGAGTTGGTCGAGCTTGGGTCGGGGCATTTAAGCCCACATGCTCAAGTTCGATCTAAAACTTGAAAATTAAAAAGAAAAAGAAACCACGAGCTATGGCGTGATGGTATGCTCATCTCGTCCCTTAATCATGTGATGGGGGGTTCGAACCCCCACTCATGGGAATGGAGCAACTCTCGTGGCCAGCCCTTTACCGCTTCGTGCGAGCTCCCGGGGCGAGTCCGGATTTAGTCGGTTATCCCTGTAGTGCCGGATACCGGATGGTTTCGACCAAAAAAAAAAAACAAAGAAAAAGAACTTTAACCTGAATTGAACCGACCCCGTTGACTTCGGACGGACAGGACACAACTGCCATCCCTAATTGAGTCGACTATCCACAACGAGAAGTAGCGAAGAAGTCCACTTTCCTCTCTTTCTCCCTACCTCAACCTGTGTCGTCGGATGTTGTCATCGTATCCTCCACCGGTCCAATTAGTTCAGTCTCCTCCTCCACCCTTTTTCCAACTCGACACTTGTGCCAACAATCACAACAAATTCTCAGGAACCAAGCTTCTTCACATCCCTAAAGCTTCAGTTTCCGCTGCAAATCGAACAGGAGCTAAACCACTACAAAGTTCGTGTCTTTCCGACGAAGGCGGACCCAGAATTTATGGTGGGAGAGGTAGAGAATCGCAGGTGCAGAACTTGGTACGTGCATTTATGGTGTTGCCTTGCAAGGAAGGAATTGAAGTTGCCAACATTTTAGGAAAAGACAATGGCAATTGGACCATATCCGACTTCAACGATCTTCTTACGGCGTTAGTCCTCGCCGGAAAACCAGACCTTGCCTTGAAACTGTACACTAACCTATCGTCCTATGACATGGTGCCAGATTCTAGGACGTATTCGATCATGCTTAGGTTTCACTGCATGAGAAATGAAGTTAATGAGGCTAAGGTGGTTTTAGACCGGATGTTACATAATGGGTGGAGCCCAGGTGTTGCAGAATTCACCACACTCATCGATTCACTCTGCAGAAGGGGTAAACAGCAGAAAGCTTTTGAAGCTTTTGACGTCATGAACAGAATTGGGTGCAAGCCAACTATTCAGACGTACAATTGCTTATTAAAGGGATTGTGCTATGTGGGTAAGGTGGAGGAAGCGTTTGAGCTATTGCAAAACATCAAGAAGACATGGTTGCAACCAGATATCTATACGTACACTACTATGATGGATGGTTTTTGTCAGGTAGGTCGATCAGATGAGGCCATGGAGCTACTTGATGAAGCTTTGAAGATGGGACTGAACCCAACTGTAGTCACTTACAACACGCTGTTTAATGGGTATTGCAAGGAGGGAAGACCTGTGGAGGGGATTCGTGTTTTGGAGCAAATGAAAGAAAGGAAATGTGATCCTGATACTATTACCTACAGGACCGTGCTGCGAGGTTTACTGATCTGGGGAAAGATTAGAGTGGCACTGGCAATTTACAAAGAAATGGCTCAGAATGGTTTCGTAATGGAGGACAGGTTGATGAATAGTCTAGTTAGAGGATTGTTTAGGGAATATTTGAAAGAACAAAGCCTACTAGATGATGCCTATGAGTTGTTCGATAAAATGCAGAAAAGGGGATGTTTCATAGAGCAGAGCACGTATGTTATAGTGATTGAAGCTCTGTGTATGGCCAAAAGGGTAGATAATGTTCTGGTCAATTTGGAGGAGATGGTCAGGCTAGGTTGTATTCCAAAAGTGATCACATTAAACAGGGTTATTCAAGCACTTTGTTCTCAAGGACAAGTTGAAAATGCAGTTCTGGTGTTAGCTCTTATGTATGAAAATCACAAGATACCAAGTGAAATAACCTATAACCTTCTCGTCAATGAACTGAACAGACAGAAAAGGTCTCTATGTGCTTGTAATGTCTATGGTGCAGCACTGGTTAGAGGTGTCATTCCTCACATAAAGCCACAAAGATGAGTAAAATGCTCTATACAGTTGGTTCTGCAACTCCAATTTCCAACAGAGTTCTGAAGCTAACAAAAATGAATTCAGTGATTGATTTCGGTTTCAATTGCAGGTGAACAACATGAAGAATGTTTTTGATCCTACTCTGTTCAATTTTCTCAGACATAAAGAGATGCTGATTTCTGTAAAATTTCTCAAAAGTGTACATGTTCAATAGGTTGTCCAACTCTAAGCTAAAACTCCATACTAAAACCTAAGCCCAGTCTCACGTATTCTCCAGTTTTTGTATCCACCAATATCTTATCACCTGTATTAACAAACAGTGGGACATTAATGGTTACAATAGTGTCCAGAGTTGCTGGTTTTGATCTACGTACCACCATGAAATGTTTATCCTATATTTATCTGTAACAGAAATATGTTTTGGGGGAGGGGCGACCGAAGTCCGGCCAACACGAGCCTAACTCGTTGACTTTGGCCGGGCCATGTCAATATTAGAGTTGAAACTCTGCATATCAAGGATACATGACGTGCCTAAATCAGTAGTGCATGTTAACAAATCAATTGCAAACTTCAGTGATTCATAGATAATTGAACAATTGAACCTGAAACAAGTTGCTTCTAAAGTTTTCTTGAAGAACCCAGATGAAATTACTTTGAGACCGTGATCAACATCAGCAACAGTCAGCTTTACCGTAAACTCAAAAATCAATAACCTGCAAGCACATCAACGATGATCACTGGGCAGCAGCAAATGCAATGAATGATGAAAACTTAGTTTCCCCAGTGGATCTAAGTTTAGATCATGATTCACAAGTTTCTGTTCCAATTAGGATATATCCACTGTCCACAATTACACTCATCTTGGATGAAAAACAACCCATGATACCCTGAAAGAAGTGAAGACGCAATTGCTAACTAAACTTGAATACTGTGGAAAAAACAGCAATACCAGGTCCATGGAGCGCAATAAATTGTTACTAGTACGTGAAAGCCGTGGCGGGAAATTCCGAAACGAGGAGTTTTCACTCAGAATGATAACGACGAAGACGAACGCAGGAAACAGAACAGAAGCCCCATCTCGAGGTCCCATTCCCATATAGCTTTTGCTTTGGCCCAAGATGGTGATTCCATCAGTCATGTTGCGATGGCAATTTACACAGCCCAGCCCGAAGTCTAATCCAATTAAATTTGAATAATATAAATCGAAATATGCTAAAATATTATGACTTTAATTAATTTATTAATTTGCGAGGATCTGGAAATCATCATATACGCAGCCTTTTCTTTGTATTATTTTCCAACCAATTGAACTTATTGAATTTTTAATATAGGCAAAATGTATAGCTCATTAATAAGAATTGAGCTTGAGTCAATCATTGTCCAAATAATTAAAACTAGTTGTTTGGATAGTTGACCCTTGTCATTTATAAACACTTTAATATTTTCATGTTTAGTCAATATGGGACACTCTAACACTCCCCCTCAAGTGCAATTAGGGCTGAGCATCCAGTTGTCACTTAAAATATGCGCAGTGACAACCGGACAGGGCTGCTGGGACTGGACATCTAGATGGACAACTAAAAAATTATGTTTAGTCAATATGGGACGTTGTAACAAAATTTAATATGGTATTAGAGCAGGTTGCTCTTATGTTAGTCGTTAATACCTCGAAATGATAGGTTATGTCATGTGTTAGATCCACATGTGAGGGGATGTGTCGAAATATAAAGAATGAGAGTTTGCCCCACATTGGAGAAAGAGAAGAAAGAAGACTAACATATAAGTCTAGTGGGTTACTCCACCTATCACCAATTGATTTTAGGATGGAACTTTACTTTAGACTTATATGTAGTCTAACTTTTCTTCTCGTGTGAACCTGTAGGCTCATTGTAAATTCTAACCGAACTTAAGGACAAGGTCGAACTTGAAAACAAAGTCCGGGCTTGGCGGCCTATACAGTACCCGTCCTATTTCCGTTATTGGTTATAACAGTGGACAAAGGTTTAGGAATCTTAAATAAAGCAAGACTGAATGTCATGTCTTAAAACCATACGAAATATGCTTTAATTATATAGTCCTATTAGCCCAAATTGGCAACAAAAAGGAATCTTGAAGATTAGCATGGCGTATCAACATAAGGAGTGGGTGATTAGGTAAAGTGATTGACAAGACTGCACGTCTTCGACGGGCTTAATTGTCCCAGCTTAGACTCCATTAGAAGATAAATAAGTTTGATTAACTAGGCCCGACTTAACTTAAAGTCAACAAAATAACATCATTTAAGGCCGTTTAAAATTATTTAATTAAGAGAAGGCGACCTCGACAAATAAGATTGGTCTTATGAACTATAGTCGTTTAATAATTAATTAATTTATTAATTAATAAGTTAATTTTTATAAAATAATTATTTTTATAAATAAAAATAAGTTAGTTAATTTTATTTTTATAAATTCTTTTCTTGACTAAAATT
>JANKOE010000005.1:1144534-1157091 GCA_026284465.1 Erythroxylum citrifolium
CTTACCCCTACATTTTAGAGAGGCTGTTTCCAATAGACCTATATGAAAATATGACAGGAATAATGATGGTACAGGTTGAAAGAGTAAATACGTAAAAAAAAGTAGGAAACATATATAAATAATATAATAATTAATAAAGAAAATAGAAAATACTAAAATAAAAATAATAAATAAATAAATAAAATATAGATAATAATACTAATACTACTACTACTACTACTAATAATAATAATAATAATAATAGTAACACTGCTGATAATAAAGAATGCAGAAAACAGGAAACGTCAGGTAAATAACGTGACTCCTAGTAGATGAAAAATTTCCGATTTGGAGGGTTATGATGGAATATAAAATAATAAACAACCTTACACTATATTATATTATAAACCCTTAAATCTCTTACAAACAACAATTTTCTAATATGACATCCATTACATTTCATTCTATTGTAAACCATTCAATTCAATTCTATTCAATTCTATTAAAAACCTTACGTCTAACAAAACATAGTCTTAGTCATAGTGTAAATATCAACAAAATCAATTTAGTCATCAATAGTATAGTTTAAATGATATTATTTTGACTTAATAGACTCTATACTGAAATAGTCTCTCGACCAGTTAGAGATAAAGCTGCATAGTATAGGATTTTCCTAAACCTCGTACATTATATTGAATTGTTGATATTGTTATTGTTGCAGACTCGAGACTGCTTAAGTTGAATCATTCTCTTCAGTTAATACAATCTTAATTTATCAAAATTTAATCAAATCAAGTTGATTACTACCTTAATTTAAAATAGAGTTATTATTAAATATCTTATAAAGTGAATATTCATTTATTTATTTAGAGAATGTCAATTCTTCCTTAAAAAGTAATAAAAATTAACAAAATTTAAAATATAAAGATTATTTTGGAATTTATGAAATTATTAAGAAAATTTATTTTTTAAACCCTAATAATTATATATAATTCCATTTTTGAAGGGTAAATGTGGAAGGAAAAAAACGGGGAGGACTTAGCCGTTTCTTGAAGTATCATCGTGCATGCATTTGTAGTTGTTGCTGGTATGTTACCAACCAAACGCACACACGCGCTCTCTCTCTCTCTCTCTAAACATTCTCTTTTCCTTTTACTTTGCATGCACTTGTTAATTTCTCTTTCCTCTTCCTGAACTGAACTCCACGCCGTCGTTTGGCTCCTCCGGCCACCCTGTGCCTACTTTCTTCCTACCTGCCTCCCGTTGGTTAGTTATTCAACGTCCATGAGATGAGTGAAGCTTTCACCGCCGACATCGAATGAGCTGTCTCTGCTCTACCTAGAGTCTGAAGCGGTATTGGAGGTCCACACGACTAGCGAGAGAGAAAGAGATAGGTCAGTCAGTCAGTTAGCTTCTGCTTACTTTATCTTCTTTCTCGTCGTTCTCGTGTTGTTATTATTGACCATTTTAGTTGACCAATCAATTTTGGGGTTGAATCATTGGGGAAATGGATTTGCCAGGGGATTTGTAATTGGTGATTGGATTGGGCTATTGAAGCTTAAAGATGACCAACAACTCCATGTCTAGCACTTGCATGAACACGTTATGCGGAGCTTCGACGTCGACCGGGTCGATGAAAGGTTGGGCTCTGCGATCTGGAGAAGTTGCTACTCTCTGCAATAAGTGCGGGTAAGTTTCTGATTTTCTTGCTTATGCAGTTATGCTTAACTTTACCTTTCATTTATTTCTTTATTCTTGTAATACTTAACTTTGCCAAAATGAAACATAGAAATCTCTCGAATAGCTACTTGTGAGGATTATGAGATTCTGCTTATCTCGAAGTTTTAGCATTACCTTTCATTATTCGGTATTTGCATTAATTTCTTCATCGAGTACATTTTTTTGTTTTGTTTTCCTTGATTTTCTATGGAAGTAATTGTAATATTTTTAACAGTTCTCTCTTTTTTGGTGATTTTCTTTTGGGACTAGGTCTGCATATGAACAATCGATTTTCTGTGATGTTTACCATGCAGAGGATTCTGGATGGAGGCATTGCTCTTCTTGTGGCAAGGTAAATTGATGGTGTCTCTATCATGTTATTTGTAGCTTTTAATTGAATCACGATTTAATTGAATTTGGCATTTGCAGCGTCTCCATTGTGGATGCATAGTTTCCATGTTTCTCCTTGAGCTACTTGATGGGGGTGGTGTGAAATGTATAAGCTGTCCTAAAGTTCCAGGAGACAACTCCGTAAGTACAATCTCGGCTTAATGATATAGAATACTTGAAACGTAAAATAATTGGTGACATCAAACTTTAGGCTTATATGCTCTTGTTAGCTTCAAACATGCAGTAGTATTTAGTTGTGAGAGTTGTAACTATTTGTTGTAATTAATCATTTAAACTCCCCTGCTCTATTTCCATGAATGCTTGTCATCACTAAACCACATCCTTAATATAAAAGCAACAAGGGGATTAGCATGACAAGTTTGAGGTACTTAGAGTGATTCTTATAGGGTCAAGATTCTTATTTTCTGGTTTACAATTTCTTATAATATGACAAAAATCTGCTTCTTCCTAACACGTTAGATTATTGCTATACATGGGTTTTATGCAAGTTTGTCAAGTATTCACTGTGAGATCTGTATTTGGATAGGATAAGGGAGAAGAAAAGTCTGATGGAGTAGGAACATCAAAAGTTAACAATGCCAATGAACCGCAATTTACTACTGACTCCCAGAGTGACAGTGAAAGGAAGATAACAAATGTTGCTGAGGCTGATTGCATGAGACATATATTTCAGTTGCGAAATGGTGAGGCAAATGGGTTCGTTAACCAAATGAAACAGGAAAATATACTTCTTCCTGGGGGAGATATCGGAAGCACAAGTTCACCAAAATTTGATCAAGCATCTAATGGATTTTCACAACCTGCCAAGTCAGAGACTAGTAAATCTATTATTGCAGCAAAAGATCTACATGACCCATTGGCACAGACAAATTTGAGTATTACCCTTGGTACTTCTTTAGGAAATCCAAATTTCTTTCCCGGAACTGCTATGGATGAAAGGATGCAAAGTAAGGCATCCTCGTCACTTGCACAGGGGTTAAGGTCCCGCCATCTACTGCCCAAGCCTCCAAAGTCCAGCCCTCCTACCGCTTTAGGGGCAAATGCTGGCATGGTTTCACAGATACGTGTTGCTAGACCACCAGTTGAAGGGCGGGGGCGAAATCAACTGCTTCCACGATATTGGCCTAGGATTACTGATCAAGAATTGCAGCAAATATCTGGAGAGTATCCATCACTATGTCGTTTAAGCATCGAAGTTGCTGCTATTAGCCTGCAAAAAACCATGCGTCACTGTTATACGTATGGCATACATTTCAACTATTTTAGGAGCCAAAAGTTTTCATATTCCATTTCTTAAGGGAGATGTTTACGCGATTTCATTTCATCACGTGATTTGGTTCAATGATAAGCTCTCTATATATGTTATGGTTGTTCAGTACCTATATAGGTTCATTGTTTTGCGATTGAACATGATTATTCAATTTCTTCCTCTTATTTCTGTTATTCTTTTTCCCATCCTTATTTTATCAATATTTTTAATGTCTTTTACCTTTGGTGTTACATATTTGATTTTCAAGTCTGTCTGTCTACTTAGATGATGGTAGCCTTAACTTGTCATCTTATAGTACAAACTCAACCATTGTGCCATTATTCGAAAAGGTTCTCAGTGCAAGTGATGCTGGTCGTATAGGTCGTTTAGTTCTCCCTAAAGCATGTGCTGAAGTAAGTTTTTTCATCTTTAAAGTCTTTTCGTTAATTTTGTTTACAGCATATTACTTGATAATAAGCTGCTCTGCAGGCTTATTTTCCTCCCATCTCTCAGCCGGAGGGCCTTCCTTTAAGAATTCAAGATGTTAAAGGAAAGGAGTGGGTCTTCCAGTTTAGATTTTGGCCTAATAACAACAGCAGAATGTATGTTTTGGAGGGTGTAACTCCTTGTATACAGTCCATGCAATTGCAAGCTGGAGATACCGGTATCTTTTCTTCCCTACTGCTCTCACAGTTCTGAATGCAAGATTGATTTGGTAAATAGTATGATATCACATTTTTGAAGTCTGTCGCATTCCTTTTCCTTTTATTCATGTTATGAAAGCTATAACTAAAGATTTCGGATTGCCATTCCTTTGCCAGTTTACTTGTGACATTGTCTGTTCAGTTTCTTTATCATAGCAGAATGAGTGCAATCCATGCCTGGGATTGTCACCGGTTTATTCTTGTCTTCTTCTAGGATTTTGAAGTCATATGAGTCAGATTGTTGTATGATTATATTTTCCCTAATGCAGTAACATTTAGCCGTATGGACCCAGAAGGGAAACTTGTTATGGGTTTTAGAAAAGCATCAAACTCTATCACAATGCAGGTAAAAACCAGGTTCAATTTTTTGGTTAATAAACTTGGTCATGTAATATTGATTTTTTTAAATTACTAAATAAGCAGGAAAGCCAACCACCCGCCATTCATAATGGCGTTTATTCAAGTGAAAGTTTCTTTTCGGGTGTATTTGAGAACCTACCTATAATGAGTGGTTACTCTGGCCTTCTTCAGTCACTGAAAGGAAGCACCGAAACACCTTTAAGCGCACTGTCAAAACATTTGCATTCAGCTGGTGGTGATATAAGCTGGAATAAATCTGAGAAGCTTGAGGACAGGACAAGGGAAAGCTTTCTTCTTCCGTCACTGCTGGTTCCTGAAAGAAAAAGAATGCGAAATATTGGGTCTAAAAGTAAGCGACTATTATTTGATAGCCTTGATGCGTTGGAGCTTAAGCTTACATGGGAAGAGGCACAAGATTTGCTCCGCCCACCACCAAGTGTTAAGCCAAGCATCGTCACAATTGAGGATCATGATTTTGAAGAATATGAAGTGAGTTGTGCATCTTAATTACTTCGTTTGAACATGCCTATTCATAAATATACGTGTAACTTTTGGATACTTACAATTTTGAATTAATGAAATTGGGTTTGCAAGCAATTTGAAGTTGTTTTTTTCCTGCACTTGCTTTATGATGCACTACTTGGTAGTATCACAAAATGATACAGGAAAAATGGCAGGCATGCTCATACTGAACATTTGAAGTTTACAAATATTCCATCAATTGATTCAGTCCTTTACTGAGCAATCTTTTAGAAGTCCTAGAAATTATGAAATTTGCTTTAAAATTCCATGTGAACGAATTTATGATTCTTAAATCTTTTCTCTTGCAGGAACCTCCAGTCTTTGGCAAGCGAAGTGTTTTCGTAGTTCGTTCAATTGGGTAAGGATCCCGTTCATCATTTGATGTTTTCAGAGCTACGTAATTTTGGTCATAGATTTATGCAAGCACTTTAGCCTAATCGGGATAGTTTCAGTTTTGGTCATGAAGCAAACTTCTTGATTGCTGGTATTTCTAAATCCTAATAACATAAGTAAGATCCCAATGCTACACAAATTTTCAATGAAAGAAAGTCATTTTCATAACATCTTTATTACAAACTGCCGAACCGCGTCAGGTTCCAAGTTCCTGACAAGACTTATGCTTTAGGTTCCAAAATTCCTGAAAGACTGTTATTCGTTCGCCTACCGCCGTTTCAGATTATAGTTATGATTATCTTTGTTTCTGATCTTCTGTTCAGGGGACAAGAACAATGGGCCCAATGTGATTATTGCTCTAAGTGGCGGAGGGTGCCTGTTGATTTTCTTCTTCCATCCAAGTGGACATGCATGGACAATGCTTGGGATCAAAGCAGGTCAACAAAACAATCTAGCATTTATTTATTTATTATTGATAATGTGAGACAAGCAATTTCCCTGGAAATCTCATAGCAAATAGCTTCAGGTGCTCATGCTCTGCTCCAGATGAATTGAGCCCAAGGGAACTGGAGAACTTCCTGGGGCAATATAAGGGTAAGAATTATAGTGCCTAACAAATTCCCATTTTCCTCTCTCTTCTTTGTTAAATAAACATTTCCCATTTGTTTTAGGCTTTTTCCCTAGAATTGAATAGAAAATTTGGTGATATTGTTACATTGTTCTGTATTTTGTATAGATTTCAAGAAACGAAGAATAATTTGTTATAGGCCAGCTCAGGAGAATGAATCATCATCTGGACTAGATGCTTTGGCCAATGCAGCAATTCTAGGAGATGTGAATGATCCCAGCACCACCGCACCGGAGGTTGCTACCACAACCAAACACCCTAGGCATCGTCCAGGTTGCTCCTGCATTGTGTGCATCCAACCTCCAAGTGGTAAGGGTAAGCACAAGCCCACATGTACATGCAATGTCTGCATGACTGTTAAGCGTCGGTTTAAAACCTTAATGATGAGGAAGAAGAAGCGTCAATCCGAGCGTGAAGCAGAAATTGCTCTTCAGAAGAGTCAGCATTTATTTGCTCCTAAAGATGAAGCAGAAGTAGAGAGCAGTTCTAAACTTGTATTGGATCCTTCAGAGAATGAAGGTAGGTCAGCAAACGATTTAGAATCTAAAAGCCCCAGCAACCATCCGTCAACCAAAATTCCTGACACCAATAAGGGACATATAGACTTAAATTGCCAACCTGACCGTGAAGAGGAATCACAGGTAGGAATCGGGTCGACCGGAATGAGCATGATGAGTCTTCTTCAAGTAGCAAGCCTTCCACTGGAGACATATCTGAAGCAGAATGGTCTTACAAGCTTGGTATCCGAGCAACAAGCAAGCTCAGCATCTCATGCGCTCGCACAAACTGGAGAGAGTGAAGGACGAGTCCATGATGATTGCCAATTGGCATCTGGTGGTGTTCAGGAGCAAGAAAGTAGAGGTGAAGATGATAACTTCGATCCTGGACATGATCAAAGCCAAAGCGACCATGCATAGATATAGAAATACAGAGTTTCTTCTTCTTGTATAATCATTATATTTTTCATTTGTTCTTTCTTTTCCAAGTTTGCATAGGCCTCTATTTTGTTAACATGTGTATAATAAGTAACATTATTTTTCTTCTATAGTTTTTGTATCGAAAGGAGTTAATGAGCAGAATTTCATAACATCATCATCCTTTAAAACTCCCTTTTCTTTTGCTTTTCAATTTTGTATTTCTGAAAGAAAAGGGTTTGTTTTGATAAGCTTGAGGTGATTTGGCAAATTGGGTTTTACTCAATGATTAAAAAAGTCGGTTCAATCATAAGAATATTACCGTTAATTGATAAATTATTGTTAAAAACTAATCAATTTATTAGTTAATAACAATGTTTTAAAAATCGAACCGCAAGTTAAATTAATAAAACAAGAGATTTAAGGTTTAAAAGATTATACCGATATTAGACCAACGTTAAGGAATTTAAAATATAATTGAAAGAGATTGTCCTTACCAATCGAAGAATTTGAAGTTTAATTAAAAAAAAGATTGTTAAATAAAAGTTAATTGATCTACTTTAGTTTGTAAGAGCTTATTAATTAATAAAAATTGATCAATTAAATTGATAATTTTTTAACAATACGAGTTATTAAAGTAAATTGAACCAAAAAGTTAAAAACCGAATTACAAAGTTAGATACTTCAAGGTTTTTAAAAATTAGAAAGTTCAAGATTTTTACAGTTAAACCGGTCAAGCCGATTGAGATAAATCAATTGATTTTTATTTAATATCTTTTTTTGATTAAATTTCAAATTTAGGTAACTTTCAATCATATTTCAAATCCTTTAATTTTATTTAATCTTTAACTAATTTTATAAAAGTCTAATACTAATTTAATCTTTTAAACCTTAAATTTCTTATTTAACATGTTTAACTTTCGGTCTAATTTTTAAAATATTACTTAAAACTGTCTTTTGTCTCCTACTACCTATCTTCTGTCGAGTTAAACGTGAAACTAAAGCTCCATATGCGTGATCAACTTTACCAATCATTGATCTACTTAATATAGCTGCAACATTTGACTATTAAAAATAATTATGATTTTTAAAAAATTCTAACATCCAATCCAATCAAATCCAACCACCACGTTAGTATATTTTTTTTCTTTACAAGGTATTTTAGGAGGGTCTTAATTATAAGAAAGTACTTTTAAATCATTCACTTTCTGTCTAATCCCCGCTCGAATCGGGTAGATTCCTTGTGAGAGGCAAAATTCTGACTTCAAATTATAAATAACGACATACATAAAGGTAGTTTGAACTCACAACCTCACTTAAATAAAAAAAATCTCCTAATAACTTACCTGCACCATGAGTTCCACGTTAGTATATTTTAACACAAGCCAATCTAAAAACGTAATTTTAAGATAAAAATAAGGTTAAAACAGAATATTTGAGACAAGACATAATGCCAACCTAAAAAGGACAAAATCACAGCCAATGACTGTCTTGTCCTAACTTATTTTTTCTTTTTTTTTTAAATAAAAATTATGTAATTTTAAACTTTTTTCAAAACTTTGACTATCTTATCACTTCAATGGAGGTGCCTTTCTTTGAAAACCGTGACACTTGCCTGAATTTACTATTTTGGACTTCACTCTCCTCCAATTTCTCCTCCCAACCCGCTCTCTCAACTACTTAGTCCAACTATTCCATTCATCTTTCATAATTAATGTAGGGAATTGAACGCGATCCATCGACACATCTATTGTGAGAGGAACTGCTGTCTTTCACTTATTAGGTATCATGTACTTTTCTTAGAGAACATATCGAAAATCTATTTCCTGAGATTCGTAGTGTAATCAGTTTCCTTTTCTCTCTTAATAAAAGAAAATGTAGGCATTGATTCAAAGAAGATAAAGTTATGATAAATTTTCATACATTTAAAAGTATTTTATTTTTAAAAAATTTAATTTAATATTCAAATTATTTAAATTTTTAATCGAATAATCAATTTTTAATTAAACATTGGTTTTTATACTAAATATCCATATTTCAAAACAGGATTGGAAGTTAAACCGATAAAACAGAAAATATAAAGTTTAAAATATTTAACTGATATTAGATAGCCATAAAATCGATTAAAGATTAAATAAAATGGTATTTAACTTACTTATAATCTTGTCTATTTAGATGTTCTTGTAGAATGTGATAATGAGATTGTTGTTAAGTTGTTGACCGATGGTGTTCATGCAAATTCAGGTTGTTTGTCTCTTCTTGACAGAATTCTAGACTTATTGAAGCAATTGAATAATGTGAAACTCACTCACATCTACAGAGAAGGGAACTTTGCTGCTGAGTCCCTTTTTCATCTTATTTTTTACTTTTCTCCTTATTTTCATATTTTGGAGCAAGTCTCCTTGATAGATGGATTGATCATAATTTAAAAAGGGCCTCTTATATTAAGTAATTTTCTACTTTTGGAAGCTTTGCTCACTTTTTTCTTACCAATTAAAAAAAAAAAGAAGAAGCTTGGGTTGGTAGCATCAAAAGATTCTCGCAAAATCCTAGTCACAAAATGGCAAATAAGGAAGAAGTTAAAGGGCAAAAAAATCAAAAAGGAATGTAAGGAATGCATTTAATATTATAAGAAGCAGTTAAGTAATTAAAGCTAAGTAAATGAGAGTTTAGGTAAGTTTGACCAATGCCTCTCTCTCTCTCTCTCCTCTTTCTCTTTCTTTCCATTTTTTCAATATTTATTTTTCCCAACATTGATTAAATTAGAAAAGATCACTACTTTTTCATTTCAATCTCATTTGCTTTGTTTGACTTGAAAAGGGCTTTTCTTTGCTCAATCAAAAACCCCACTTGATTCCATCCCACCACCTACTTGTTTCTCCCTTCTCTCTGCCGGAACTTGCATGAATTGCCGATCTCAGGTTTGATTTTTATTTATGTATTTTTCTCTCAAAATTTGTTCTTTTTCTAATTTTTTAGTTGGTTTTCGTAGAGATTTTCCTTTTGTCCTAAAATGGGTTTCATGCGTTTGCAAGTTTTCATTTTTCTGGGATTTTTGTGGGGCTGGGTTCGTCACTCTAATTCTGGTTGGTTTGATTTTGTGACTTCTCAAAGGTCGTTCTTTTTTTTTTTTTGGTCTCATGAAATTTTGTGACCGGGGAAATAAAAACGATTTGTTATTTGTTGATTTCTGGAATTGTATATTTTGGGTATTAAATTTGGGTTATTTGGGTATGGGTTTGCAATTTTTATTTTTACAAGGTCGTTGTGGTGCATGTAAATTTTGGTTTTTGATCCTAAGTAGTGTAGTAGCTGAATAAGTTTGTTGGTAGAGATGGTGCGAAGCAGAATGAAAATGGTTGCTTAAAGCATCTGATTTTCTTTTAGTGTGGTTCTCGTTTCTTGTCATCTGATCTTGACTTGCAAAGCAAAAGCGCAATGCCAAGGAGTTGGTTTTAAACTTCAGCAGTAACTGATACTTAACCATTTATTTTCTTAGTGATACCCATGCGGTATACCATTAGAAAGATGGATTTGATCAGACTACCCATGGTGATGGATGCATATGGGGAGGTTTTGGACTGAAAATACTATAAGCTTGGAACAAGTTCTGTTGTCTCATGTGGAAAGTGGAGAGTTCTGTTGTTTCATGTGGAAAGTGGAGAGTTCAAACAATGTAGTTTGTTTTCCATTTAATTGGACCAATTAGTATAGTTTGTGCATTGTATTGCAGTATTTAAGTTCTGTGTTCTTGATATCAGAACTTGTCAATCGTATGCCCCTTGGTTTGCCCAACATGTTTTTCTGCATCTTCCTTTTCAGTAGTAAGAATTTTTATGCTGTTACTTTCTTCTGTCAGAAACCTTGTAGATCTGCTCTTTAGAGCGTTGGACGCAATCAGATGGGTTGCTTCACTGTTTTGAAGAGCAGGAAGAAAAAGCCTGAGCGGTCTGTGTCTGTCAAGCGCATCACGCCGAAGGAGCAAACACCAACCACACTCCCTGAGCCTCGGATCCAAACTCGATCACTGCAGTCAGCACCCCCTAGTTTTAGGACTAGGGTGAAACCTGTGCAACCAGATAATCTAGTAACAAACAATAGAACACGTGCAATGTCTGCTCCAGAAAGTCTTCATGCTGCTGAACAAGATGCTCTAGCAGCAAGTGAGTATGATGAGCAAGAAAATTCAAAGAGCCGAGTTGGATTAGCCACCGACCATCAGTCTCCTACCCCACAACCTCTTCCTCTTCCCTCACCTCCAGGCACTGTTTTGAAGCCTACAAGTAGCTTTAAACTTGGGAATGGTAGCAGTGGCCCTCTATATGCTTCTGGACCATTACCGCTGCCTCCTAGTGCAACACACAGTGGATCATTGCGTAGCTTTTCATATGAAGAAATTGCATCTGCTTGCCACAATTTCTCATTAGACAGATGTGTGTCAGAAGGTCTTTCATCCGTCATATATAGAGCTTCTTTTGGGGATGATAATTTAAAGAAGTTTGAGGCCAGTATCACGCGTCTTCACCCATCAACCCAGGTAACACATGGGTTTAATGTTTTTCTTTCGATAAGATTCTTAAGTGTGGATAAGTTCTAGGATTATAGTCTACCTCAGCTTCTGGAAGACCTTTCATTATGCAGATTTATTTATTGCTTTAATTTTTTAAAACACAGCTTTATTTCTAGAACAAGTTGTGTAAGAGCTTTGGGGGCCTCTTGATGTCCTCTTTTATACGTGCAGCAAAGATAATTTGATAGCCTGCTATGAATCAGCATAGTTGCTGAAGCAAAGTTCACCGTTAATTAAGATTTGTCATTCGAGTTAAATGAATCAACAAGCCCATTTTATTGGATATTCATTTTGTCATTCGAGTTAAATGAATCAGCCAGCCCATTCTGTTGGATATTCATTCTTAACTATCTTTACATGTCTAGCCTTTTGTTTCGTATTTGACAAAAGTTGAGAATTCATAGACTTGTGAGGTTTATGGTTTTCCAGGGTTTAAAGGAATTCATAAGTGAGGCTAACACTCTTGCATCTATGCGACATCCAAATCTCTGTAAATTACTTGGATACTATGCACGTGATGGTTCAGAACAGCGAATGTTAGTGTATGAGAGGCTTTATCATGGAAGCTTGGACCGTCTCCTATATGGAAGGTCGGATGGGCCCCCTATTGATTGGAATACGAGGATGAAAATAGCTTTAGGTGCTGCACAGGGTCTTACTTTCTTGCATGAAGAAGGGCCTTTCCAGGTAATTAGTACATTACATCCATGGCATACATTGCTCGATATTATGAAAACTGTTACTCCTACTTAATTTTCTAAACGATGACATTGCAATGATTTGTAATTCTCTCATATTCTTGCTTTCTAAACACTTGTTGTCTCAATTGTCTCCTATTTAATTCTGTATTACGGCCAACTAATTTTCTGCTTATTTCTTTTTTGCATTATGAAGGAAAATTTGCATCCTTTTTTATTATCTTAAATGTATATATATATTTTGTAGAAGCTTATACAAACATCTGACGTTTGCTGAAACATTGTTGAATTCACAGGCAATGTACAATCAGTTCTCCACTGTCAATATACAGATTGACAAAGATTTTAGTGCAAAGCTTTCCGGGTACGGTTGTGTCGGTCATATTCCTGAGACAGATCTCTCCAGCACA
>JANKOE010000005.1:1211921-1230754 GCA_026284465.1 Erythroxylum citrifolium
TGTGGATAAGTATTTAATTAAATATAATAGAAATTATTTAATGCTTTGAAAGCATAAGAGCATTAAATCCTCTTCATTTATTATTATTATTATTATTTTATTATTTCACAAGTCATTATAATCAATGATTTATTTATAAAAATAAAAAATTAATTGTTGCATTAATTTTTAGTACTTCAGTTACAACGGTAGAAAAATTATTTAATAAAAAATATATAAATTAACCTTAAAAAAAGGGAAAAGAAAGGAAAAGAAAAGAGAGAGACCTTTGGAGCTTCCACCTGTCGTTTTCTTTCAATTACCCTGTCGTTTTGCCGCGTCTTGTTCCTACTTACCAAACCAAGCCCCCCCCGGGTTCCGAAAACTTCATATTCTCTTTATTTATTTCTCAATTTTCCGATCGATCAAAAGCTTCAAGTTTCCTATTCTGTTCAAGACTTTCGCTTTATGTTCTCTTCGTCGGCGTTAGCCTCACGCCGGTGGAGTGTTTAGTTGTGTTTGAAGATTTTCGGTTTGTGTTTGTTTTCCTTTTTATTTTTGTGCTCTTTCGGTTTGGTTTGTTCGGTGAATACACTTTAAATGGGCGATCTTCGAGCTTGGTCGCCTGAGCCAAACTTCGTCGTCGTGGAGGAAAGGCCGTCATCGTCGTCACCGGTGCCGTTACCGTCTTCGAATCAAACGGAGTACTGGAAAAGAGCAGAGGCTGTGACGGAAAGGATCATTGCAAAGATTCAACCAACTGTCGTCTCAGAAGAGAGAAGGAAAGCGGTTATCGATTATGTGCAGAGGTTAATTAGGAATTCGGTTGGTTGCGAGGTGATTGCATGCATCTTCGTTTCAAACATGTTTTCGATTTCTTTCTTTTAAGTTTCTCTATACCTCATTTTGGCCATGGAGCCAAATGGAGCTTACTGCTTCAGCTAGTGATTGTCAACTAAAATTCATGTCTTTTTTTTTTTTTTGCCTCGGTGTTAACGTCACTTGCTTTTGAAAGTGAAATTTAGAAGATAAGTGAGTTTTGTTCATCTGAATTTGTTCGTTTGTTCATGAATTTGCTTAGTCTTCTTGTTTGTTGCGGTAATGAACTGCTACTTTCCGTGCCGTTGCCAACACTAGTGTTGAAGTTAACCTTGTGAGATTGTTAAAGCCGATGATTGCTGTACCCATGGATGAGAGTATGGTTCTCTTTTAGGGGTTTGGTAGAACATAAATGAGCACTGTGAATCTTATCTGATCATGATACTGTTTAATGCCGTTAACCTTTTTAGGACTATATCATGACTCGCTGAATTTCATGACAATGTATTTCCTTGTATGGTGATGATTATCCCATGCTATGGTTAGAAGCGCTATTGTTTTAAATTTATGATTGCCACTTAATTCTTGCTAGATTGAAGCTGATTCGGAAGGTTAGCCGATTGCCACGTGCTTGTTGGTTTTTGCTTAACTTCCACTTGATGGGCAGCTGATTACCATGTATAACCTATTGCCAATAAGCATATGGTTGCAAATTTGTCGTGGTTTAATTGCTTCCTCTTAACGGAGCCATATACTTAGACGCTTACTTTAATGAGCTAATCATTACCAAATAACTGGTAGTTGGTATAAGCTCCCCTGTATGAGTGGACATGTCGCTTTATAGGTCCTTCCAAGTACCAGATTGTTAGCATGTGGTTGGTCTTTTATAGAAAATCCTTCTGAGTGGTGATTGCCATATGATTGGCATTCAACCACGTTCTTTTAGTGAGTGGGATGGCCGTGTTTTTGATGATTCGTGGAACCTACTCACGTGCTTAAATTGCCTCATGGTTTGCCATGTGGCTCTTTATTGAATATCCTTCTGACAGCAGATGATTGCCACGTGAATTATGTTTATTGATGTTCCTTTCAAGTAGCAGAGGCCGCCACGTAATTATAGGTCGTAAGTATGCAAAATTTGCCAATATTTTGCTGCATATTTTTGCCTTTTCATGAATAGATGGCGACCACATTGTTGGCATCTCATTACACCTCCTTTACTATTATCAATCAGACAACTAAGCCCTAGCATCACTTGTAAATATTGTTGTTACACTGAACAGTGAAACAATGTTGTTCTTTGCGAGTTTAGTGATATAGGAGGACTATGCTTGACAAATCCTCTGTTGTAGGTGTTATCTGTACTTGCGGTACGACTACTTTATGTTGGTACTTTGTTTTTGTTTCTCTAATATTTGTTTGAGTTAAACTTGGTTTCTTTGAATGAATCTCATGGATTACTATCTTGTTTTGCTACATTATTTAGCGCAACTACTTTGGAACTTGAAAGGGAAAGATGTTTTTTGTCATTTAGATTTCTCTTTCCTATGATGTCCTCTACTAACTTATAACATATACAGGTTTTCCCATTTGGGTCTGTTCCACTAAAAACATATCTTCCTGATGGAGATATCGATTTGACAGCCTTTGGTGGTATAAATCTTGAAGAGGCACTGGCCCATGACGTGTGTTCTGTTCTTGAAAGTGAAGATCACAACAGGGCTGCTGAGTTCGTAGTGAAGGATGTTCAATTAATCAGGGCAGAGGTTTTTCATCTTGTCCTTACTCTTAGTGAAAATAAGATTATAGAGCTGTATGCGCATTGGTGTACAGCGGTGCTCAGTTGTTGCAATGCACCGATGTGCCAATATGATATTATGTTTTCTTTTATTATCCTTTTAATTCTTTCCATTTCTCTTCTTTTATGTTGTTTGAAAGCCTAGTACATTTAATTTTCTTTTGAGCTTAGTTATTTTTCCTGATGATGTAAATACTGTGTATGAAAAATGGCTTTCAGATGTTTAAACGTCTGTCTCTTGATGCAGGTTAAGCTTGTAAAATGCCTAGTTCAGAACATTGTAGTAGATATCTCGTTTAATCAGTTAGGAGGACTTTGTACGTTATGCTTTCTCGAACAGGTGGCCTTTCTTCTGAATTCTATGTATTTGAGATTTTGATTTTGACTAATCGTTGGCATAACTACTCATGTGCTTAATTATTCTTAATTACTTGTGTTGTAAGCTCCGCCAATTTTGTGCACTTCATTTTTTATTCTTTAAGACATTTTTAGCCATGTATGCATTACTACTGAAAACAAAGTTGGGAGTTTTATGTTGCCTGAGATAATATATGCCAGTCATTCAGTGAGGAGGAAACATATTGAAGGACTAACTTTTGCTTCAAAGTTTTCCTCGTTATGATTGATATATTCTCTTTCGCACTGACATTTATCTTTGATTTCTTTTTTTTTTTTCAACTAGTCTAGTATAAGGAAACTTAAAGATTGTTAAATTTGATAGAAAATGGATACCAAAATACTTATTGTTTTGGTCACTTCTTCTGATTCTTCCTTCTCCTCCTCCCTTTCTGCATTTGATGCATCTTTAAGTGTAGAAATTCTTCATCCTGTCCGACCCTCAAAACCACATGCACATACAACAGATAAGCACACATGCATGTGCTTAGGAATTCTACTTCTCCTTGGGTACATGCTTTTTGGGGTCTTTTAAATGTTTGAAAAGGAGCATAACTGTGTAGAATGGAATCAACCTCCTGCGGAGCCTATGTTCTGGGATGGAAGACTGTTTTATACTTGAAATAAATGTTCCTTGTGCTGATTATTGTTGATCTTTTGCAGGTTGATCGTTTAATTGGCAAACATCATCTTTTCAAACGCAGCATTATATTGATTAAAGCTTGGTGCTATTATGAAAGTCGTATTCTTGGTGCTCATCATGGCTTGATATCTACTTATGCACTGGAGACGTTGGTTCTTTACATTTTCAACCTCTTTCACTCATCACTAAATGGTCCTCTAGCCGTGAGTCCTGCCATAACTTGCATTGATGTCCTGCAGTTTTGCCTGTGTTGACTCTACTCTTTGTCATGCTGTTCTTTATAGGTTTTGTATAAATTCCTGGATTATTTTAGCAAATTTGACTGGGACAACTACTGCATAAGTTTAAATGGACCAGTTCGGATATCCTCACTACCAGAAGTTGTGGGTGAGTAAATGTTAATTTGCATTTTATCCTGTCAGACTTCTTTGCTTGTTTCTTATTGAGAATCTTATCAAGTTTTATCCATTTTATAGTTGAGACATCTATGAATGGCGATGACCTTTTGCTCAGTAATGATTTTATCAAGGAGTGTGTTGAGATGTTCTCTGTTCCCGGAAGGGGATTTGAGAATTTTTCACGAACATTCCCCCCAAAGCATCTTAACATTGTTGATCCCCTGAGAGAGAATAACAACCTTGGCCGAAGTGTGAGCAAAGGTAGGTCCATTCTTCATTGTGAAAAAATGTTTGAGGAGTTCTCTAGTTTGTGCTCATGAACATGGGAGATACAGCATCAAGTTATTGAACAGCCAAGTTTAGCCATTATAACTCATGATAACTTAGTACCATGTTTCAGGAAATTTCTACCGAATAAGGAGTGCTTTCACTTATGGAGCTCGAAAGCTTGGTCGCATCCTTTCTCATCCAGACCAGAATGTCACTGATGAAGTCTCAGAATTTTTCTCAAATACTTTGGATAGGCATGGATGTGGACAGAGGCCTGATGTTCAAGATCCCATTACTATGGATGGACAATATAGGTTTTGTTCCACGATGCCATTCTCAGGAAGGGAATCGTGTCAAGGAGAGCGTACATCATCAGAATCTGCTGATTCAAGTGGTATAGCTGGAGAAACTAGATTAGAAGATGAACAACATTCACATGTTGGTGACAATATTAAGTTACCGGGGAAGGATTTGGGTTCCAGGAAAATTGCCGCTGGTACCCAAAATGGACCTGCTATTTCTGAAAAGCGCCTTTCTGATGATGCAAATGACCTTGCAACTTCAAGGATTCAAAGTCTTTCCATTTCGGACTATGCTTTCAGACCTTTTTCTCCAGCATTGGCTGAGACTATATCCCCTGGTAGAGTGTTCCATGCGCCTCATCTCTATTTCTCTTCTTCAGTCAAAGGAAATGGAGATGTGAGAAATGAAAATTCAGAGCTGAAACAGTCCGGCAGATCTGATGTTGTAACAAAGAGAGTGCCTTCTGGGGTTCTGCCAGGTCCTCATAAGGAGACAGCCACTGCAGTATGTTGTGATCTTGATGACAACCAGTTAATAAATAGCTGTGAAGTTGCACCACCTGTTGAGTCAATCCATCATCCTTTGCATTCCAACCTTGCTTCTTGTTCCTCCGAAGGTCTTCATCCTGGTCAGTCCGATATTCAGGCATCTGGAACTTCTGGAAGGTCTGAAGCCCTTAATTACTTGGTAGATCTCTCTGGAGACTGTGAGAGTCATTTAAATAATTTACATTGTGGTCAGTGCTGGTATGAGTATGGCTGCAATGCTCATCTTCCTTCAATGTCTCCTATCCCGCTTACACAGTTCAAGAGCAAGAATTTGCCGTTGGATGTAATAAGACAGTCTGCGCAATTTAGGAGTTTGATCCCAGAGTTGAATGTCAATGGTGTTTTACCAAGGCCAGTGTTCTACCAGGTTAGTCCACCATTGCTACATGGTGCATCCTTTGGTGTAGAAGAGATACCGAAGCCAAGAGGAACAGGGACATACTTTCCCAATTTGGTAAACTCGAAGTCTAAGGACTGTTAAGTTTCTTGTTGAAGACTTGCAACAACTAATGGGGCCACCTTTGTATATCTTTATATTTTGCAGCTGCAGTTTTATTGTTCAGTTGTTTAGTTGGCATGACTTGCTAACTTAAAACTGTTTCAACGCTCGAGTGTTTGCAGAATTACTACAGGGATAGGCCAGCAGCTGTGAGGGGAAGGAATCCGGCGCCAAAGTCTCCTCGCAACAATGCCAACAATATTTCACCCAAGGAAACAAATTTACTGGAAAGAAACAGCCGTGAGTCTTCACAGTTGCAATTTCATAACCACCAAGGTGTTGGAAAATCTGGAACCTCAAATCATCGTCATCCTGTTTCCCCTGAGACCAAGCCGTATGCAAATGGTTCAGTTCATCAGTTGGAGAGGGGATCCGAATTTGGATCAGTTGGGCATCAACCATTTGGATTTTCTTCCTTAGATAGTAGTAAACTTCCCAACAGAGGGTCTATAGCAACTGAAAATGCTAGGGTAAACCTCCAAACAATTACATTGCAGAAGCCAAAACCTGTTTTGGCTAGGGATCAACAAAGGTACGACCCACAATACTTTTCCATGGTGCGATTATGTGACTCCTCTTATTTGGATTATTTTCTCTTGGTTTGAACACCTAGGATTGCAGAACAATCATACCAATTGAAAGATGAAGATGACTTCCCCCCTTTATCGGACTCCAGCGGAAAGGGATCACCTTGTACGATTAAGAAACTTGAAAGACCCCAAGAGTAAACGCTAACTAACCAGCCTGAACCAGAGGTTTCCACCTGTATGGCTTCGCAGCCTTTTGGAAGCTCTGTGCATAGGATTCATTAGAATGTGTTTTGTTTCCGGGTGCAGTTTTGTACATTCTGCTAACAGTTTCCTTCTCAAGTCTTCAATAGCTGTTTCCAACACCAGAGCTGTTCTGTATAGGATGGTCTGAAGTTTATGATTTTGGCCAAGTTTTTGTCTGTCTGTGTCAACAATTGTAGGATAGAAAGCAAAGTAACCATGTTATCCTTGTTAGATTAAAGAAGAAAATTATGTTCATTATCAAACCGGTCGGAATTATTTGTTTTTGGTCTCAACCCTGCAAGTTAAGGTCGATTATCCTCAACAACTGAGACAACAACAGTCTGAGACAACAACAGAGTGGAAACTGTTGTTTTGAGGAAATCTATGATTATGTTGGCTTTCCTTTTACTGGTTTGATCATATAAACTATTGTGTTGGTTTAGCGTTGGTGAGTACGATGCGTAGATGAAAAGAAAGAGCCGATTGAAGAATGGAAAGGCCAAGTCGAAGGCACAGACAAAAGAAGGAACCATAGCCCCAACTGATGTGCTGAAACTCATCATGAAACTGAAAAGGTATCCTTTCTATATTATACAACTTTTTTTAACAGTACAATCTAATCTTATAGACGTGAAAGATGTGAGTAAACTGATAAATTATTTACAAATTAGTGATTTAAAATCAAGCGAATCATCTTTTGAATGTGAATAAACTGTTGGTACATATGATTTAGGAGTTAGTGATTCACAAGCAAGTGCCTTTAGGGGTGATTGAATTGGTAGAGCGGAGGAGTATGGTGCCAAAAGGTCCTATATTCAAATCTCCTTATTTACTATTTCTCAATTGAACCTGTCGTACAGGAATTGTTTAGTATGAAATATCTGGTTGGCGTAATTTGCAAGTTATTGCGTCGATTCGGAGGTTTACCCAATGCGTATTAAAAGAATAGCGGCTGCGGATTTTTCCGTTTTCAAAAAAAAAAAATTCACGATCAAGCGAGTGAATTGTCTTTTGGATGTAAGTGAACCATTGATACGTGAACTATTTTGTGAGTCGGGAACTTGGGGGTGTTTAGTTAGTTGGTACGAGAAAAAGAAATAGATAAAGAATGAAAAAAGATGCACAATAATATATAATGATTAAAATAATAGTATTTTTATATTCCCTTTTAGAACAATATTTCATACCTTCTAATTTAATTAAGAATATAAGTTATATTTATTTTTATTTCTTACTATATTCATTATAATTTTTATTACTTTTCTCTCCAATAAATCAAGCAAACCCTTAAAATTAAATTAAGATCTAGTTTCGATTCAACTGAACAATCAATTAAGGCGCTTTTAAGATTGATATGGCTTGTAATCCTTCTCCTATATGAATCTATTTTTACCTGACTTCTTGTGCTATTACCTTTTATGGACTGACCCGGTGTGAGTGAGAATTAGTTTAAGAGTGGATGGCTTAAAAGCGTTTTCTCACAATTAAGACCTTCCTAAGATACTTCGTGGACTAACCAAAAAAAAAATCATTCACTTGGCAATCAAGAAGTTGAGACTATTTGATTTAATAGATACATGGTTGCATATATAACAAGTAATGTCAACGATGGATAAACTAAAAAGAAAAAGAAAAGCTTATCCGGCAATGACTAAATGGATGATGTCAATTCATCTAGTGAATCCTTTGATAGGATAAGAATAATAATAATTTTAAGAAAAGCTGAGGGTCCCTTGAAATTGTTTTCTAAATTCTAATCCTTTTTCTATGAAAACAGGAAACTTCCTAGTTTTGTCAACTCTATCCCCAAGTCATCGTGCAAATAATTAAATATTTTTTATGATAAATAATAAGATGCTATTTTATAAAATAATAACCTTTTTATTTAACAATAGCAAAAGAAACAGACAAGCATCCGAAACAGAGTGAAGAAATTGGAGCACACAAGACAGAAAATGCTAAGCCTATTTTTATTTTAAAAAACCGGTTTTAAAAACATATAAAAACATCGTTTTCGTAAAGTTGATGTGGTTTTATTATTTTTGAAAACAAAAAATGACAAGAAGATTCAACCAAATCTGTCGTAAGACGTTTTCTTTTTTACAAAAACGACAACAAAAAATGAAAGAAAAAAATATGGAGCCAAAGTGGCTCCTAATTTATTAGTTACATATAGAGCATGAATTTTTTTAAAGAATAAATACATGTAACAAGAACTCCCATAAATTCGTAAGACCTAGTAATAACGATAGTAACACTTAGTAGGAATCTGCCTGATACGTGAAATTTGGGAAGATTTAGTAATATACAACTTTACCTCTAATTAGTATAAAGACTATTTTTAAATTCATAACACCAAGTGATTAACGAATTATTACGTGTATTAATAGTTTATTAATTAAAATTGTAATTGTTATTTTAATTTTTAGAATAAAAGTTTAAATAAATTTATTGTTAATTTTAATACCAATTTGTATTTTGATATTATTAAAACAGTATTTCATTGTATTCTAAATAAGGTGCAAAATAGTTATATAATAATTAATAGGACCTTATTTAAACCTTTATGATATATTAAGATGACAAATCTTGCTTTTAATTATTACTTAAAATTAATTTTTTTTAAGAACAGAAGAGCATCGGCTATTATACTTTGGATATATACTACATAAATTTTTAAATTGACACAATAATCTGTAAATTACTTCAATCGAATATTCCGTACTAAACAAGCTTTATGCGATAGAATCGATCTCGAGAGAGCGAGGAGTTAATTTGTATTTTATTTTTTATATATGAAATTAAAAGAAAACATGAATATGTTGAATTCTGACTTCTTTGGCACCCCTTCCCAATATATGCAGTCACTAATAAATTGTTGTCATACGACTTCGTCACATTGCATCATCTTCTTTAACCTTTTCTGGGAATTGGTGAGATGAAGATATTGTTTAACCATTCTTCACGAATACTAGCAGCCACCCACCAACAATCTTCAATTTCCAAACCAAACCAAGCCTTAGTTTTCTTGTTTCAACATCTTCGTCTTCCTCCAATCTCAATCTCTCAAAGTCTTCATTTTTGCTATAAGATTCTATCAGCATCTGTTCCTTTCTTGTTTTCTCCTCTGAAAGTTATTATCTTTGGATCACCCCCATCATCATCAGATGGTTCGATCAAAGAGAAGTCACAGGTTCTTCAAGTTCAGAACTCCAGTTTCATGCACAAGTACTCCTGTTACTTATCATCTCTCAAATCTTTGAAACTTCCTGCGGATTCCCTGAAAGAGAATTCAAAATCATACCCTTTTCTCGTTCTGAATTCATACTCTTATAAATCTTACTGTTCTTATCTCTGAACATCTACACCTCTCATATCTGCTCTATACTCTTGTATTGATTCAACACAGATGATTCCCCAGGACTACCAAGCTTCACATGCAGTTGTTGAGATGGCTTGGATTATGCTAAGTGTTGATTACTCGAGGCTTTTCTGGTTATTATTCGGGGTGTTTTCCTACGAAAACCATGAGGGAAAACCACGGATCATATAGCACCAGCTTTGATCAGTTCATCTACTTTTCTTTTCTTTAACATCTAATAATAAAATCAAGAGTTGATACTGTTAGATAATAGCTAGAACTGGGAGTTCGTGTTAAGCAGCTCTGATCTGAGGAGGGTGGTCTGAAATATTTTTCGAGCCATGTACAAGACACGAATTGGTGGCTGTGTAAATGAAGCAACTGCACAGCTTGGATACGTTGATACAGATCCTTCCGGTCGGTATGGACGAGTAAGTTCCTCTTTCTCATTCTTCTTGTTAAGGATGGTAATTGCTGTGTTTCAATAGATTCGGATAGATCATCGCCTGGTCGAAGTTAACGGGTCAGTTTTAGTTTGATTGGGCTTGAAGTTGGGCTCAAGTTTAGGGCTTAGACTCTATAAGTCGGCTCAAGAGGCCCGACAATTAAAACTTCTTCCTTTAAAAAAGACGTCGTTTTGGTTTAAGTAGTTAAATGACAATCATTTATTTTATAAATTTAAAATTTTAAAATTAAAATGATTTGGATTAATGTAGTTTTTAAGCTATTTGTATAATTCGGGTTGGACTTAGGCTTGCTTATAACTAGACGGGCCAGACCAGCACAACCCTAACCCAATTTAACTCATTGTCACCCTTATCTCTTATGCAGCATTCGGTTGATGTCTCCGATGAAGGAGACAGATGACAGGGACACAAAAATTTTGTGTTTGGCAGTGTTTGCTTCCTTTCCAACCTATTTTTGTTCCGATTCCAAAGCATAGAAATAGAAGTTTTTTGTTTCTTCCGAGATTGTGGTACAAGATTTCTTATCCTGTAACAGAAACAAAACACATAAACAACTTCCAAAAATACCCTTCTCTTGTATAAGCAATTTTTTATTCTTAATTATATTATTAAACAACTCCTCCTCCTCCTCGTTATTATTATTATTAATTATTGTTATTATAAATTTTAAACTACTTATTATTATTATTATTATTATTATTATTATTATTATTATTTAATTATTGTTATAAATTTTCTACTTATTATTTTTTATTATTAATTTTATTTTTTATTAATTTTATTATATGAAATTAATTATATTATTATTATTATTTGTAATTATAAATTTTGTACTTATTGTTGTTGTTATTATTATTGTACAAAATTAATTTTCTTATTATTAATTTTATTATCATTATTATTCATAATTAATTTTCTTACTATTATTGTGATTGTTAAATTCCTTATTATTATTAAATTTCTTCCTCCTCTTCTTCTATCATTATTATTTTTATTTATTTATTTATTTATTTATTTATTTATTATTATTATATAAAATTAATTTTTTCTTGTTATTGTTATTATTATTATTTGTTAACTTTTTTACTAATACAAATCATTGTTTTAAAATAATCAATAAATTACATATTTTCAATAATATTATACTGCAGGGGTATTTTAGTCATTGACACTGTTTTTATGTTTTGTTAACTGCAACCAAACACATTTCTATCCTCGAGACGAAGACAGTTTTATCTGTTTTGTCAATCGCAACCAAACGCTTCACTGTCTCCAATTTTGTTATGTTCTGTCTCTAAATTTTTGTTTCGTTCCGTCTTTGCATACTGGAAACAGTAACCAAACGTAGCTTAGGTGTAACCTAGCTCGACTCAAAGTTAACAAACTCACCTGAGTTGACTCAAACTTCAGAGTTAGGATCAAGCTTTTATAGACAATTTATGAATTTTAGATCAAGCTCGAATTTGTTGGCTTAGTTCAGGTTCAAAAGCTTAATTGAATCGCCACCTCATCAGTAGCATTTAATTAATCGATGATGTGTGTTCTTCATGTTATGTATTTCGTTATTTTGCACCCCCAAAAAAAATATTTCGCTATTATTTTTAACACAAGTAAAAAAAGTTTTAAAAAATTAAAATTAAATTTTTTTCTAAGAATCTTAAAAATTAGGATTTTTTAATGATTTACTTAAACTGAAAGGTAGCCTAATTTATTTTACCCTAAATTCTACAATCTAACATATAAAGGATAATCAATTTTAAAGTGTTCAAATTTTTTAAATTTTTTTCTATCTAGTATTCAAATTTTTAGATTTTTCAATTAAGTGTAATTTTTTTAAAATTGTAACAATTTAGTTTAAAACGTTAATTTCATTAGTAATGTGTTAATTTGGTTAAAAAAAGTTTTTGTTGTTCGTGACATTTAAATGTTTACTTGAAAAAATAGCGACTATGATTAGACTGGATAGAGAACATTTTTTCAAGTGAACTCATACATATAACGAACAACAAAGATCTTATTAGCCAAGTCAATAAATTGGTAACAAAAGTGATGTTTTAAAGTTTTAAAAGTTTGATTACGCAATTAAAAATTTTAAAAATTTATACACTAAATTGAAAAAATTGTAAAAGGTCAAGCATGTTAGCATTGATTGTCCCAACATATAAATACAGGCTTTCTTCACAAATGAAATCACCTGTGTCAGTTTTGCTGTTCCAACAATGTTCTAATTCATTTCTTCCGCACATTTATATGGGACCCACATAAATATGTGGATGAGATGAATTAGAAACTCACATAAATGTATGGATGAGATGAATTGGAACAAGATTGGAACAGCAAAACTGGCACAGGTGATCACGTCCCCTTTCTTCGTGCTAGTCAAATTGAGAATTCTCAAATTTCAGGATCCAATCACCTGATCTTGCAATTAAACATAGGAAAGCTAAAGACTTTCTGAATCCTGTATTGGTGCTTAACCTTCAATAATACAACTAAAACCCATCTAATCAAAATATTTTTTAACAGAATGTTTCTGTAATCTGGATGATCATTAACTGGATTGGTTCATTTATGATTTAATGGATTGATGGATTCATTTTCATGATCTAAAAGAGTCTGTCTCGATGGTTTGTTTGGATTCAGTTCAGAGAAATTCTAGGAAAAGGAGCTATGAAGACTGTGTACAAGGCATTTGATGAGGTTCTTGGAATGGAGGTCGCATGGAATCAAGTGAAGCTGAACGACATGTTTCGTTCACCAGAGGAGTTGCAGAGGCTATACTCAGAAGTTCATCTGCTCAAGAGTCTCAATCATGAATCCATCATGAAATTCTACACATATTGGGTCGACATTGACCGAGGAACCTTCAACTTCATCACTGAAATGTTCACCTCTGGCACTTTGAGACAGTAATGGAGATACAATCCTTGCTATTTTGCAGTATCTGATTTCTTAAATATTTATCCTCACAAACTATTTTCTTAAGCTGTTATGCAATATCTGATTCAGATACAGGCAGAAGTACCCGAGAATCGATATTCGAGCAGTTAAGAATTGGGCACGGCAAATCCTGCGGGGTCTTGCCTATCTTCACAGCCGTGACCCTCCTGTGATTCATAGAGACCTCAAGTGTGATAATATCTTCATTAATGGCCATCTTGGTCAAGTCAGGATTGGTGATCTTGGTTTAGCAGCTGTTCTTAGAGGATCACAACATGCTCATAGTGTCATAGGCAATCCCTATCTCCTTCTTCCATAGTCTGCATTTATATCTCCTTCTTCCACAGTCTGCATTTAAGTAATTATGAAACTTCTATAAGTTCTGATATGTTCCATCTTCTATATCTGGATGCTTTTGCATAGGCACACCTGAGTTTATGGCACCAGAACTTTACGAAGAGGAATACGATGAATTGGTCGACATCTATTCCTTTGGAATGTGTGTGTTAGAGATGCTGACTTCTGAGTATCCATATAGTGAATGCTCAAATCCTGCACAAATTTATAAGAAAGTGACTTCGGTTAGTTGCAGACTATGACTACCTGTAGTATTGTTTATCTCCACCATCAAAACCTGAGGTGCTTGTCATGTCTGCTTGGTTGGTTTTACAGAGAAAGTTGCCTGAAGCATTCTACAGGATTGAAAATTCTGCAGCTCAGGAATTTGTTGGGAAATGTTTGGAGACTGTTCCAAAGAGGTTATCAGCAAAAAAGCTTCTGATGCACCCTTTCCTTGCATCTGATGAAGCAGAGTTGTTACCTATTCTGAAGGTACCAATTCAAAGTAAAATTCCTGATGAAACACTGGAAGACACTGTCCCTGAATCAACTAAGACTACAGATATGACTATCAAGGGAACCATAAATCCTGAAGATGACACAGTTTTTCTCAAATTGCAAATCTCTGACAAGAAGGGTAAATCCTGAAGATGTCTTTAGCTACTTTGCCTGTAAGTTACTGCATTAGGAAAAGCACCTTGTTGTTGATCTGTACTTATTACGTGATTCAGGTCACACAAGGAACATACACTTTCCTTTCGATATCCTGAACGATACTGCTATTGATGTTGCGATGGAGATGGTGAAGGAATTGGAGATTAGTGACTGGGAACCAGTGGAGATTGCTGAGATGATAGAGGAAGAGATCTCATCTCTAATTCCAACCTGGAAAGATTGGGGATTCAACCAAATTCATCATCAACAGCAACGCCTCAGCTATGAACATGAAGACCTCAGCTACAATAAGACCCCAAATCCGCTCTACTCAAACTCTTCTCTGTCTTCGTCCCAAGCTTCTCTTTTGGGGTTAAACTCTTCCTATGACTATCACCTTCCTCCTGAAAGACCAGACATCACTTCCATTGATGGTTGGCTTCAAGGTACTGTCAAGTTCACTGTTTTCCCTTTTTTTCTCATTCCTTAACGTTTTCCTATTTTGATCCTGCTCGCACACAGGAGAGCCGTTTATGAATGATGATACAAGTTCTGAAAGCTCTATGAACTCTTACAAGTATTCAACCTTACACTACTGCTCAGTCAATGAAGATGATTATGAAACAAGTCCTGGAGAAGAACATCCAACTCTTTCCACTGCTAAGATTTGTCACAGGTCCACCAGGTTCTGTCAGAGTAAGAAAGAAGGACAAGAGCAGGAGTCGTCCCGGAGATGTGGGAGCTCACCAAAACCTGTACAAAGAAAGCTAAGCAGGAATGGGTCATTCATGGACATAAGAAGCCAATTGTTGCAGAGATCACTGATGGATATGATCCATAAGAGACGCCCGTTCAAGACCGTTGGAGCTGTTGAGAACATTGGGTTTCAGGAATCTGGTTTTCCACATTTCATGTGATGATGATGACGAAGAAAAATGAAATGTTAGATTTCAAATGGTGATGTGTTCTTATTATGTTTGATCATTCATACTTATTGTGCTTTCATCTTTGTTATGTGTGAATTTGGAGCTTTACTTTGTAATGTTTGTTTTTGTACAATATCTCTACATGAACCCTTCTAATAGTTTTGAGTTTGGTTTTGTGAATAAGAAAAGTTGCAAGGGACTTTGTATGCAAATGTTCTAAGTTACTATATCCAACTATTGAATAGGGATGGTAATGATATTTAGAGATGCCATCCAAGCAACCCGATCCAAGTCAATTTTTCTTTTTGGTTTTTCACGGGGTATTTTAGGAGTGTCTCAATTATAGGAAGATACCTTTAAGTTATTCACACCCAGACTAACCCGATGTAAGTCGAATTTTACAATACAAGCCTGACTAAAGTCTAGTTAAGTTTAGACGGTCTTAAAATTCGATTGGTTTATAGACAAAAGGATGTTTTCTTTGAAGTGATTTAGGTAGTTGAAGTAACGTTGAATTGACCTTCTCAAATCTAAAATTATCCTAAAATCTTATTAACTTAAACTTTACTTGCCGACTTTAAATTAGGTCAAATTAAACCTTTTTTTTATCATCCTTAATGCTATTTTTTGGTTATCTTAAGGAAGGTATTAAGCCCTAGCGTATGGGCTTAAAATGTAATGGGCCTAAAACGGAGCCCAATATAAATGACAACGTCATCAGATGGTGGGACCAAAATCTGACGTGTCAGCACGCGATGTCTCCGATCGAACTCGGAACGTGCACACCACGCCAAAGTTCAAGTGTCCCACTCCCACAGACACTTCACCTTTCTTCTTCTTTCTCTGCATCGATCTTCCTTTATTCACTTTCCAACCAAAAATGTCTCTAGATCGCCTCCCCAGTGAAATCAACCTATCAGCGCCGTGTCCGTCGCCAATCCCCACAGGAAAAGGATCACGCTCGGCCGCCGACGACGTCTTCTCCGTTTTTCTCAACAGCTCCTTGAACGTCCCGGACCTCACACTCCCGGAACCTCTCTCCGCGCGCCATCAGCCTCCCGCCGACGTAGCTCTCCCGTCGCTAGAGTCACTAGACGACGGCGAGTCTGTGGATCGGGTTCTGAGATCGGCCAGAGAGCTCGGCGTGTTTAAGATCACGTGCGACGGCCGTTTCGCGGAGGTGCCAGAGCGGTTGGAGTTGGACCGGGTTTTCCGGGCTTTGGAGGACATGGACACAGGATTTCGCGGGAAACTAAGCCTATGTGGCGTTTCGAAGCAGCGTATCGCGTGGGTTCGCTCCAACAAGGCTAAACTCGAGTGTTTCGGCCACGAAACGTTTCGTGATTTTAGGTATACTGCTGGTTTTTGCACGTTTTGCTTAATCTAAACGGTGCCGTATGCTTTGCAGGCCTGGACTTGACTGAACACATGCCCAATGAATGATAATCTGTGCTAGACTTGAACTTTTCGGCCCATATTTGACACATTGTGGGCTTTTATTTTCTTTTGTTGCTTTTTTCATGTTCTCCGAAGTCGGCAACAGGATCGGGCCGATCTCTATTATGATCCGAATATCTGATTAGTGTCAATAGAGTTGATAATAGATTAAGATCGGTCAAGTCCAAAACTTTTGAGCCCGTCTAATTACGAGAAATTAGGTTAGAGTAGATTAAATTCAACTAATGAAATCATATTGTATAAATAGAGTTGGTATTTCGAACGGAATTGACCAAAATGACGTTATTTTGTAAGTTCTAACAGCTCTCGAGTCAAAAGAATTGGACCGACCTGATCCTACCTTATTACCAATTCTATTCACAAGCTTCAGGTATTCGGGTTAGAATACAAACTCAGTCCAACACTATTGCCAACCTAAAGAACATGGAAAAAGTAACAAAAGAAATTAATAGTCCACAATATGTCAAATATGAGCCCAAAAAGTTTAAGTCTAGCATTGAAACAGATCATCATTCATTGAATACATGTTCAGCCAAGTCCAAATTAACAATTTCATCTACAAAGTAGTTCTTATGGTGTCTAAGTAGTTGAAGGGGTCTCTTTGATCTAATGGTGTTGGCTTATTGATTTGTATTGATTTGCAGTGAAAAGATGGAACAGGTTGCAAGTAAACTTGATTCAATCGCGAAACTCTTGAGCAGATTATTTTATGAGTACATTACTAAGAAGGAGAAGCCACATGAGCATAAGAGAATGCATGTAAAAGAGCCAGTGCTTAGCTTGTGCAGATATGATCAGGGCCAGGATGATACTGGTATTACACATGATGTTACTATAGACAGTGGTTTGGATGATCACGCTTTCTGTCTCCACCTTCCTACTACACATTCTAAGTTTGTTGTTCAATCTGCAAGAGGTCCTCTTTCCTTTGAAGCAGACCCTGATACAGTTGTTGTCACCATTGGACAACGCATTGAGGTCATTCTTTTCCCTTCCTTTCTTTTCTTTACGGGTTAACATAAAAAATTAACTCCTCTCTTAAATCAAATTAAACTCGAATTAAGTAAATAATTTAAGATGATTATAATAAATTATTAATTTGAGTTAGATTTAACTATGTTAAATTAAGGCTGAGCGCTATGTTACGTCACCATATTAGCATATTTTGATTGGTCTATGTGTATGTTAATGAAACTAGGGATGGAGCATGGGGGATTTCAGGTCTGTTTATGGGGAAATGATCTGTGAACAAAACCTACATGAGAGAGAAGCCATTTTTGCAGTAGAGCTCAAGTGTTTCTCTTTTAGTCTTGACAAGTTCCCCAACCAGGATTATACCAAAATCTCCATAAGAGATCAGCTGCTGATTGCCTTATTCATTCTTACATTTTACAATCTGTATCTTTCCATCCTTTCTTGAAGGATACAAAGTTGATATGAAGTTTCAAATAGTCTGTCTTTGATTTGTGAGGTGTTTGGTTAAGAGAGTGAGATTTTCGTGAGGGTTTGCATATATTGATGTCTTTGAATCGAATAAAAAAGCTTGTGCATGTTAGTGACAATGTTCCAACATATTCTAGTGTATATTTAACAACGTTTTAAAAATTGAATCAAAAGTTCAACCAGATTAATGTTTAGAAGGTTCAATCAGTATTAGACCATCATAAAATTGACTAAAGATTGAATAAAATTAAGAATTTGAATATAGTTAAAAGAAGAATTTCTTAATAATAGAAGAATTTGAAGTTTAATTAAAAAAGAGATATTTAAATAAGAATTAATTTATTTATTTTAATTCATAAAAATTAACCAATTAATTAATGAATTAACAAAAAAGTTATTAAAACAAATCAACCCGAAAAATTGAAAACCGAACCAAAAAAATAGATGATTCAAGCATTGATATTATGTAAACGTGAGCACAATTTTAAACTAAAATCAAATTATTCGAATCAGGGTAGTTCCTATTGTTTTATAGGCCCTAGGTGACATTAAAAAAAAGCCCCAATAAATTGACAATATACCTAAATTTACATGTTTGTATAAAACATAAATAACTCAATTTATAAGTTTATATGTTTTTTTCCTTTTTTTACTTCCAGACAAATGCTTTTTACGCAACATAATATAAACCAATCATAACACAATTGGACTAGAAAAAGAACAAAAGCACTTGTATGGAATTGGAAGAAGTATGCAGGCACAACCAAACTCTAATAGCTTCACAATATATCACAAAGATATATAAATAGTATTATATCT
>JANKOE010000005.1:1237631-1250174 GCA_026284465.1 Erythroxylum citrifolium
AATTAAAGGTTAATTTTGGAAGTAAAATTATAAACATACATACAAAGTCAAGAATGACACTTATTTTGAATAATTAAGATAAGTCTAAAACGACACTTATTATGAATTAGAAGGGGTATATATATAATTTTAATTTAGGTTCAAGTTGAAAATTTTTAAATTATAGTCTAACAAATAGAATCGAAGTATTTTGGAATTGCTCCAAATCCTTATGTGCTTAGAGTTGGTCATACTCAAAGTCTATTTATTTTCATCTTAAAGCTTTATTTATGGAGATGAGCTGATTCAATTCAACCTCAAGTTAGAGTTGATAGGACTCAAGCTAAACTCAAGTTTTTTTTTTAAATTTTTGAGCTGTTTTAATTCTATTTAATTTTCAAAACTTAAATATGTCAAGTAAAACGATATTATTTTATAAAACAATATTATTTTGAATAAAACGATTTTTTAAAATTTTAAATTAAAAAATTTAATCCATATTGGATTGCACATGATCAAACTTTAAGCAATGAATGATTAAAAATTTAATCAGTTTGGTTTGCTTAATCGTAAAAATCTTCAACCGTTTAATTTTTCAATTTTGTTTTTAATTTTTCAGTTTAGTTTATTTTAATAACTCTTGTTGTTAAAAACTTATCAATTTATTAATCAATCAATAGATTTTTTAAAATTAATAAATTTTTGTAAACTAAAAATAAATTAATTAATTTTTTTAAATAATTTTTTTTCAATTAAACTTTAAATGGTAAGGATAATCTTTTTCAATTATATTTTAGATTCTTTAATTTTATTTAATCTAGACGTAATTTTATGACCGCTTATCATCACCTAGAACTTTAAACTTTTTATCTTAATATAAACTGTGAATTATCCAAGTTCAAATAGCTGTAGCTTGAGCTCAGTATGTGAGCCTTGAACCCGATTAGGCTTCAAGTGAGACCCAAGTTTGATCAGAAATTTTTGGACAACCCTATTTAGTTAGTTGAGACGTCACAGTTGACACACAATCATGAGATCTAATGAGTGAACCACCGAGAGATTTTGTCTAATGTCACCTAACTCGATGGAATAATAGGCATTAGATTTTCTGTGCAGTTTTTTTTGTGTTTCAACTCTCGGCTAGTTATTTTTAACTATACATTTATATAGACTTTATAAAAAAAATGTAGATGAGATTTAATAAAATAGGGTAAAAATGGGAAGAAAATTTCAATACGTGCATCATATACATGCAGTGTGAAACACAACAAAAATTTGTTCCGAGACTTTCCCAAAATTCAAGATCTGTGTCTTGTGTGTAGTCTCCTTCATTCTTCGATCTTCTACTCGTGAAGTTATCGCAAATTACAACGATCAAAATAAACCGTCTCTAACGGTATCTATGCAGAGATCAGAGAAATTAACTGAATCAAACCCTTTGATCCAGAAACCGCTAGAACAAAGATAAGAGCGCTAGCTCTCTTCTTTGTTCTATGGAGAGCAAAACCGTGAAAGAGAATAAAGAGGAAGAAGAGGAGAAAGAAGAGGAGAATAACTTGAAAAATGGTTTTAACAAGTTAACTTGAAAAATTGTTTTCTAAACTTGTTAAAACCATTTTTCTCACCATCATCATCCTTCCTTTCTAGCTTTTTGTTTTTATCTTTTTGTTAAAACACCAGAGACCTGTTTCAACAATATCGATGTCGCAATTTCATCGAGACATATTCTGATCTCATCGGGATTCATTTAGTTATATTATTCTCTATATAATAGATCTCTATCTAAAACCATTTTACGAATTTTCAAGTCACTCTTATGCGCGTGACCCATTAAATTCTCGATTATGTTGACTACTTGGATCAACACTTAATCTAAGCAAGTCATGGTCATGAGCGACATCTAGCAACACATTCGTGCTCATCATGAACCATCTCACGAAACCTTCCACAGACAATTGATGTGCAATTCGTCCTTTCACCATGTTATACCCAACTTGGTTATGTATATGGGCAAAGTGGGAACTCTCACTAGACTGACTACGTCAAATATAACCCAAGTGATATCAGTTCTCGTCTTGGAACTCATTACTCTCTATGTCAATGAAGACGTTCTTCATGACACTTGTACTCCGCCTAAAGATTTCCAAGTAATGACCACGACAAGAGGCCGTGGGTATTATCTTCTGTTATCATAAAAGTGGTGAATCTTTTGTTGACTACTCAATTACTTTCGAATACCCCAAGCTGTACCTAACCACTACTCTATGAGTGACTTCTGCAAGGCAACAAGGAATAGAATTAAAGCATAGAATCAGTATCCAAGATATCCTTGAATACCTCAAGTTTAAGGAAACTTGCACCATTGCTATGTTGAGATTATCCCTGACATTAGAATAGGACATCCATGTGATAATCTCATGGTAGGTAATCTAATGTACTTACTACCTCTAGTAATCATCTACATCTCAACTCTAAACATCTCATGTTTACAGTTTCTGAGATCCACTGCTTGATCAAATCAAGAAGTTTGACATATGTTAGCCTATTCGGATTAACGATGTCCAGTCTCATTAATCTTATAATTAGGGATAATTTAGATACTGACATAATTACACATGATAGGAATCTCAGTAGTATGATCACATCATGATTTTCTTCATGCTATGTCATATATCATGGACTTCATTAATTTGCTTATAGACCAATATTAATTCATAAATAATAAACACTAAATTAATAAAATATGCCTTTCTTTATTATTGAAAATAAAATCTTTATACAACTTTATACGAAAAACTTAAACTAATTAACTGAAACAGTGGATAATAAGACATCTTTTAAATTTATGTCGGCAAATAGTCGTGGGTTCAGGTCCTTTCTTATCGGTCGAGTCTAATACTCTAAATACAGATGAACTGTTCTTACAAGACAACTCAAACCAGTGCAAAATCTGTGGCCAAACCGCCATGCATGAATGTGTTTGGTCAGAAGAAATTCAGGTACATAGGTTATAACCCTAAACCCAGGTTATAACCCTAAACCTAAACCTATAGTTTCTGTCATTGTACGTACAGGAACCACCTTAACATTCACTGTACTGACATACTTTTGTACCAGCATTTACTATTTTCTTTTTTCTGTTGAAGAAGAAGAAGAGGAAACAACCATTGTTGTTACATTCAATCTTTGTCGTCTGGTGTTTGGAAGGAGAGAAAACTTTTGTCTCCACACGTGCATTCCTTTTTCCGACCATTTCCCTCTCATTCCTTTCCCATTTGCATTACGATTCTCTAATTACAATTGAATGTTCGTGTCATTACCTTTAAAGTGACCTTGAGAATGAAAGTGAAGGTGCAAACAGGACAAATAATCAAAGAAACCTGTTTTCTTGGGATCCAATTAAACTTCTTTTAATTCATTAATTTTGGGTTAGATCAATTCATTTTCTTGTGGATCGATTCTAATTAAGCAACGATTAAATTAACACTAATTCATTAATTTTCGATCAACTTTTAAAAAAAAATCTAATGCTTACCAACAAAGACAAACCCTATCTAAATGTATAAACAATGACCTGCCCTAATCCGACTCGATCTCAAAAAAATACCTAGTCCTAACAAATATGAGTGGTAATGGGTCGAGTTCTAGTTCAATATTCTTGAGCTGTGCAAATCTCAATATGGCCAAGTCGAGTCCTGATTTAATTCGATTAAATATATATTTTTACTTTTAAAAATTAAAATGATACTATTTTTATTAAAAAATTTAAGTTTTAAACTAGGTTAAATCTGGCAGTCTGAGTTTAACTCGAAATCTATTCAACTCAGTCTAACCATTAATTTTGGATTAAATCAATCTAGTTAAACTAAGCAAGTCTTGCTATTTCTACCAACAGATCGTCAAAACAAAGTTGTTTTGGGTGAGTGATCGACCGCTTGGGTCAACCTTGAATTTAACATAAAATTAAGCCAAAACGAGCTTAAACCAACAACTTCGAGCTAGTTGTTCTCGAAAATTTTGTTTGAGTAGATAGACTGATCGAGTCTGGGTCAAATCTAATTTAATATATATATTAATTTTTATTAAATACAACGTCATTTTTATTGAAACTTTCAAATTTTTAACTAGGCCGACCCAAGTAACCCGAGCTTAACTTGAGAACTGATCAAATAGGGTTAGTCATTAACTTAGGATCGAATCATTGGGTCGGGCCGAACTATGCAAATCTTGTCATTCCTACTAACAAACCGCTAAAACAAAGTTGTTTTGGGTAAGCGATCAACTGTTCGGGTCGACCCTGAATTGGTTCAACTTAGAATTCCAATCAAACCGAGCTTAACCAAACAAGTTTGAACCACACCATACCACAAATGTCAAACCTAATGAACGTGGAGACATTGAAGAAAACGGTAAAAGGAACTGGTCACACACGTGCAACAGCTCCATACATAGTCATAAGACAATAATTGGAAACTATGCTAGATAGGTGAAAAGCCACTCTCTAGTCTCTACCCTACACTGTCATGCTCAAAAGTCTTCACACAAAATATTTGTGGGGTACTGTCTTGATTCTAATTTTCGGTTAACGTCAATCCAGAATCTCCGGATATTTGCCGGTCGGTCGTCTGGTACTTTTCTTAACCTCCGTCATCATCACCACCGTTGCTGTCACCGCCACTCACCACCGCCACTTTAATATTGTTTCTCCTTATTAACGTAATCAAGTTATGTAATGTGTTTTCATTGACTTCTTAAAGCTAACCGACACAGTCTCAAAATTGCCAAACTAACTCCTAATATTTAACAATTATTTTTTTTGTCAAAAAAAAACAATTATTTTAGAGAGAAATTTGGATTTGTCTGAATTTTTAGAAATATTTTTAAGAAAAATAGCTTTTTTCTATAAAAATATTTTAATAAAACTTATACAGGAATAACTGTTACACAAACTTTTATAATTATTGTGTTAAATAAAATTAAATAATTTAAAATATGATTGTAAGATATTGTCCTATATCGAAGAATTTAAAGTTTACAAAAATTGACCAATTAATTATTAAATTGATCGATTTTTAACAACAACAGTTATTAAAGTAAATCAAATCGAAAAGTTAAAAACTACACTGAAAAGTTGAACAGTTCAAGGTTTTCACGGTTAAATTAAGCAAACCAGTTGAGTTTTTAATCATTGAATTTTTATTTATAATTTTAGAAAAATTAATAAATTGTCATTTTTGTAATTTATAATACTATTAAATATTTTTAAAAAATTATCTAAAATAATGAAAAGAATTTAGAAATGGGCAAAATCATTAAAAAATTTGTATGTAAATTTACCAAGAGCTTATCTAGGGATCAAAATCATTTAATGGATGGATGGATGGAAAGGGACACAGAGTAACACACGAAAATTGGCACAATCATCCTTATTTAAGGATCAAAATCATTTAATAGATGAATAAATGGAGAGGGACACAAGGTGACACACGGAAACGGGCACAACCGTCCATTGCCCGCTTATCTACTTGAGGAAATTTCTAACATGACAAGATGAGTTGCCCTTTAGGACAAATCTTTTTCAACTACCTAAACAATGTATTTATGTTAATATAAATGTTAAATTCGGACCAACCTACCGAAAGTTTTGGTGAATCAAACAAGGAATTGGGTTGATTGTTGAACAAGTTAGTGACGATAGATTCATATAATTTGTAACATAAAAACGCCTAATAAGTTAAAATTATTGTCTTTTTCTTGGTGAGGCATCTTTCAGTTCTTCAAATTTTTTAATTAAAACTATCATTAGTTTCAGTATTTTATAATATATAGAAATGTCGATTAAAAATGGAATAAATTTTGAACATGATTAAAAAATAATGTTCTTATCAGTTGAAGAATTTGAAGTTTAATTAAAAAATAAAAACTAATCAAAAATAAACTGGTTTATTTTAGTTTATGAAAACTAATTATTTTACAAAAATTAGCTAATTGCTTAATAAATTAATTTGTTTTTAACAATAAGAATTATCAGAGTAAATCAAATTAAAAAGCTAAAAGCTAAATTAAAAGACTAATCAGTCCAAATTTTTCACTATTAAATTAACTAAATTGGTTTAATTTTTTAATTATTTATTTATAGATAACTCTTTTTTACGCTAAAAATATTAATTAACTTCTAAATAACCAAAATTACTAATTTTAGTAAGATATTTTATTAATTAAATACATTCAAGCAAGTCTATCTAAAATACTTATTTAAACAATTATTATTTAGAAGTAATGAGCTTTTCAGGCAATGCTTCAAAGATCAAATCAGCAGTTGTTCTTTCTGTTTTGTCACTTCATTAAACCTATATTTTAACATCATATTAAAGACAAATTTCTTAATTTCAAGTTCGGTGTCATGTCCAATCATATGATGTACTCTCTCAGGGAACTGATTTTTATTACAAGAGCTATCAGATCAGAAGAAGCTTGCAAGGAAAAGGAAAAATACAAACAACTGTACCTTAGGGGTTGAAGTACCCTGGTCCCTAATCCTATAATCCAGAGCTATTTAATTTGGTTCACATATTTACGTAAACTTTATATAAGCATGTAGATGAGATTTAATAAAATATGGTCGGAATTAGTTAGCCGAAATAGGAGATTTGATCCCTTCTATAAGTGCTTTTTATATTTTTGTTAATTAGAAAAAATCACAAACTTTATTCAATTTTATAACACTCTCAAAATTTTTAAAATAGTATTATAATAGTATACCTTTTAATTTTTAACAAAAATAGTTCGATGATACATTCTTTATTAGTGTAAACGTTACGAGTCATATCATGTTAGTATTTTTGTGATGTGAGTATTGCATATTATATTTGTGTCAATATAAATTTTATTATTTAATAAATTAAAAGTGTCAAATGTCTTTAAACAAAATTTAAGTAAAACGTATAATTATTTTAGAATTTTGATATTTTTAATTTATTAAATAATAAATTTTATATTGACACAAAAATATTAATCTAACATAAACGTTATCCAGACGCTTCAGCAAGGAGATGCAAAAAGATCGTTTTTAGAAAATTTAAGAGAAAAGTAAGGAGACCTAAGAAGAATTGGAGAGAGGTGATAAAAAATGATATGACAATGTTAGAACTTAACGAGAATATGACATACAATAGAAAACTGTGGCGTGCTAAGATTCAGGTAAAGAATCAAGATCCTAGTAGTTCTTCTATATCTTTTAACTTTTGCCTACTGTAGTTAGCATATGTGGTAACTATGTATTATTATTATTATTAGGATCTTTAGCATTGTCATTAATATTAATGTTAGTATGATTCTTCTTCTTCTTATTATTTTCTATTATTAGTAGTACTTTTTATTCTTTATTTTTACAATTATTTGTATCTATTAGTTGTTTTATTTTTATTTTAATCTAAATATTGTCTTTTCTTCAATCACGTGAATCATTTGGAAACAAGATTTTTACTAGTTAAAAATAAGGTTACATATTATTAGACCTCCCAAAATTTCACATCTCAACAAGATTTTTATTGAATGTTGTTATTGTTGTTGTTTGACATAGTCGTTATCCACGTTAACAAAGAACTTAACATTAGGCTATTATTGTAAAAAAAATAAAAGTTAAAACATTTTTACGCTATTTTTAAAAGTTTGAGCTAATATTACAAAATTAGGTAAAGTTTTAATTTTTTAAATTAACATGTAAATTTTTAGTTAACTTAATAATCTATAATTACGTAAATAAATAATCACTTAAGACCAAAAAAACTCAATTTGCCCATTAAAAATCTGGTGACGAATTTAGAATAAATGGTTTGATTGGTGAAATAAACTCTTCGAACCTCTAAAAAGAATTATCGATCGAAAGTGAAAATATTTTAGATTTTGGATCGAGCCTTTTACTTAATTTTGAATCGTTTGTTTCGTCAAGTCCTCACACATTGCGTATCAATAAGATTCATATTGAGTGTTGTTGTTTCGTCAAGCGATTAGTTCTTATAAGAAAAAATTAACAATCATTAGGCACAAAAGTCAATATCTTTAGTGATTAAAAACCAAAGTTTTATCCGAGTGGTTAAGAGTTGAATCCGCAAAATTAGGGAGTTCATCAAGATTTAGACTTCGTACTATACAAAGACTTATGTACATGTTTTGTCGGTTTTGTTAGGTATGTGAATCAAACAAGCATGAAACTCTTTGTCCCAGAAAGAGACAACAGTAAGCATCAATCAAATAATTTTTTTTCCCTGATCACTTGTTATTTCTCATAGATCAGAACCCTTCATAGTGTAGTAATTTTTTTTTTTTAAGAATTAAGGGTAAGATTGTGAGGTTCCATGGAGGTTTGAAAGTGAAACTCAGCTTTTGAAATCTCCCATGCAAAGTTCACTTTAGCTTTTTGCGCGATCAGACCATACCGGACAACCTCAACTTTAGGCAAGCTTTTCTGGGTTCACACCAAGTTTTGGAAAAATTTTGAATTTGCATCCACCTTTTTGGGAATTTTGATTTATTAAGTTTTTTTTCCGGGTGAAAATCATAGTATTCTTTTCTTAATCGAAACAGCGCTCTATCAGTTAAGGATAAGGTTGCGTATTTCTGAACTTTCTCGTACCTCACGATAAGTAGTGGGGACTTTCACGAACTTGTTTTAAACATTAGTATTCTTTTGTAGTTTAACTAATTTTGGATTTATAAAAAAGCTTTATAATTTATAATTTTTTATAAAAATTATTTTGTATAAAATAAATTATTAATTTGAGTCTAAAATGTTTTTTAATAATTTTAAAAATGATTTTTTTAATTAATTAAATTACAAAGAAATGGGTGTAATCCGAAAGCTGAATATACGGCTCAGAGATGGTGTGTGTAAGACTTTTGAGCCAATATCAGCCTTAAAGTTCATCTTCTTTCAGAACAAAAGCTGAGCTCTTTAACCATGTTTTCGTCTTTTTATTAACAACCCACTATATGTTATTGCCTATAAAGTAAGTTTAGTATCGTAATTACAATTACTGTCTGGATCGTTACTGTAATTTGTTCCGTAATTAATAATCTATCTGTAATAAACCCGAAATATTATTCATCGGATAGCATTTGAATCGAACTCGTTACTTAATTTTAAATCATTATGAAATAAAACATTGTTATTGTTGTTGTTGTTATTGTTTATTTTTCGAAACTAAAAAAAAAGGTACAAAAATTCTCTGACAATAAGAACATTGGATAATAACAATTTGTACGAGGATGATATTTACTCTAAGATTATACGATAAGAAATTAAGAAAGTGAAACAGAATTTATATTTCATAAATCTACAATTCATATCTATACTTGGGTAAGATCAAACCAGATTTGCTTAAACACCTTGATGATGAGTTCATGATATTCATCAGAATTCAAGGAGAGGTAACACGCAAGAAGATCTTCCAAGTCCTTTGAAGCTTGGATGTTGTTCTCCAGGATCATCTCAACCATTGATTCCCTGAAATCCTTTTGAGGGTCTAATGAAGATTTCACAATCGCCAAGCTATCCGACAAGCCTCTTCGATAACTCCTTCGTGCCTGAACTCTCTTGCTTGCTGCAACTTTCGGGGAATTGACCCTGAGCCTGACGCCTGGAGAATTCGCAGAAATTTTCCTGACAGAGCCGATGTGTTTGTGTTCTTTAGGGGTCACTCTCTGTTCTTTCACTATCTTCACAGAGAACGACCCATCAGCACTCTCTTGGAGTTGGCATTTAGCTGGTAGGTTTCTTCTGCATTTGTTGTCTTTCGGTTTGTGATCCAAATTCAGAGGCTTGGTTATGATTGGAGGGAGATCAAGATCGGATATTTTCTCAAACAAATCAACCTTCTTATCAGCAGTAGAATCTAAGCTGCAGCTTGACAACGAAACCATTTTATCAATAGATGAGTCAGTTGTAAGAACATGGTCACACCTGAATTCTGGTGGGAATACATAGCAGAATTCTTGATCATTGGAGCTATCAGAGAGAGAAGCAGAGCGGTCAGGAGGAGAATCTGGTTTAGTCCAGAGAGTGTCCCGACAGGTACAAGCTGAAGAAACAGAGGAGGAAACAAGGTTTGGGGACATTAAAGATCGTTTTTTGGTGCCGTGTTTGGATGATTTTCTTGGTGGTTCAGTGTCTGAGGATTTTGGGTTTGTGGGTGATGAATCATTTTGACCTTTTGGTTCCATAGAAGCAAGCTCTCTGGTGTAGTAATAAGATTTTCTGGGATAAGAATGGTGGGGTTGCTTTGGTTTGGATTCCTGTGAAGTTGCAGCTACTGGTGTCCTCTGTTTTCTGGTTCTACTGCTTCTGCTAGTACTGGTACTACTATTACTAGTAACAGCCATGTCCTTGAGCTTGGAAAACCAAGCATTAGGCACCATATCAGAGAACTTAAACCTGTATTTAGCCATTAAGACGCTTATCTCTCTTTCCTCACTCTGTATCCAAAGAAAGAAGAAGAAGAAAAGAAGAAGAGGAAGACTTTTGTCTCCAAGAATGTGTGTTTTGAAGATAAATAAAGATAGAGAGATAAAGAGAGCCTGGAATTTCAGGAAAGATGGGGCCTATAAAAAGGGAAAGGTCTCAGGACATGGGCTATTTGGTAAATTACAATTTCTTTTAAAAAAGTTTTGTGGATGCAAATGGTGGGCATTTGAAATAGTCTGTAAAAATAATATTACATAGTTGGTCTTTGTTTAATGAATTAAACATATGATTTATACCACAAAGTTGAACAAAATATCCAAGTAAGTATTTATTATTAATTTTTAAAATAATTTCTTTAAGTATTGGCTAAATGTGTAATTTTTATCTTAAAATTATAAAAGGAAGGTTGCGTATATTATGTCCCTCCCCAAATTCTCACAAAATGAGGAGTCTTGTATATTGGGTACGTTGACTTTGACTTTACACATTAATATTAACAAAATAATACTCATTGTATCTTGAATAGGGTACAAAAGTAAGAGTTTATTTAGAAATATTGTGAAACATTAAGATTAAAATTACACATTTAGCCAATAATTAAAGAAATTATTTTTAAAATTACATCAACATTTAATTTACTTAGTTCTAATATCACATAAGTTAAATTGATGACATATAAATATATATATTAAAAACTATAAAAGGCTTAATTATGTTAAGATTTAAGCTGTGTTTAGTGGAGAGTTTATTAATGGAATATAATATTATTTCATCGTTTGAAATAAGGGTATATAATGGAATGAAATGAGATGAGATGGAAGAGTAGGATTTCATATTACATCTCATTACATCCTAAACAGTAAAAATAAAAAACCTCCGATTTTGGGAGTTTATGATGGAATGTAAAATGATAAGCAATTTTATATTATATTATATTATAAACCTTTCATCCAAACAATATTTTATTATATTACATTATGAACTATTCATCTAAACAACATTTTATTATATTACATTATGAACTCTTCCATCCCTCCCAAATAACGATTTTCTAATATTACATCTATTTACATTTCATTCCATTATAAACCATTCAATTTCATTAAAAACCTTACGTCCAACCAAATATAGCCTTAGAGCACTACTTCTTAAAAGTATAACGTAATATCATAGATAGTGATAGGAATGAACTTAAATTTTTTTCAATGTTAGGAATTTGCCTTTATTTAGTGGGTTATTTATCCATAAAGTTGATGATAGAAGAAAGATTGATAAACATATCAATTACTTAAGTTTAGCTCGAATGGATTAAGCTCACAACTTTTTAAAGTGTTTCATTTAAAGAAATAGGTGATTCAAAAGTTTACGCGAGTCATTTAAAAATAATCTTTCTATTAATTAAGAGCAAGAATGTGTACTATTGGATATTTCTAGATCTCGCGTTTCAACAAAATTTTTACTGGATGTTGCTGTGGTTATACGTGATTGAAATGTTATTATTTTTTAAAATTATTATATATATAAAAACTTGTCATTGGTTAATTGTTTTAAAGATATCTAAAAAAACATTTTGATTAGTCCCTAGTCACACATCAAACCCTTTGTGTCAACCCTATTCCATTAAATCTCATCCATATATTTATGTACGATCTACATAAATGCATGGATAGGACTTAGTAAAATATGATAAGAATATTATAATCAAAACATAAGATCTGATCTCTTAGTCATCATTCCAATGTAATGAAATTAGAACCTAACCATTGACTATTCATGGATAGGCTATAGCTAGGGATGACAATGGGTAGAGTTCGGTTCGAGTTTTACTCTATCCATATCCATATCTATTTTTTATGACTCAACCCATATCCATATCCATATCAATCAGTTTTTACGATTTACTACCCATATTCAAATTCATTGGGTTGTTCGAGTTTTTGGATATCCATCGGGTTGTATAACACTTAAAAATATAACTTTTAAATAGAAAATATAAAGAGTAGATTTTTGCGAACGCTCCAAATTAAAATTACTTTAATAATAATAAGTCAAGATTTTGATTTGTATGTATTAAAAAATCATAAAATTGGAATAATAAAAAT
>JANKOE010000005.1:1278812-1296263 GCA_026284465.1 Erythroxylum citrifolium
ATGGCCAAAGGCGTCTGGTTTATACTGGTCGAAAATGTATTTTGTATAATTTATTTGGGCCTGTAAATATTCTTTGGATTTTTGTTCTGAGATTGTGATATGTAATATTTGTGTGTGGGTTTGAGTTACTAAATATAATTGTTTGTTCTGTCTTGGGTGGCATCCACATATCCTCCCAGGGGGTATTTGGGTGTTACAGAACATCTCTTCTTCTCTCGTTCTTTTTTTCATTATTTCCATATTTACTCACCCCTAAATCATCTATTTTGCATTTCTATATCCAATACAATCCCTAAACAAGTCAAATTCAAATTTACACTTCAAACATCAAAATTTTGAAACTTCACGTATACTTCCTCTCTCTACTGTATTTTTTTTCTTACTTCTATCTTCTTCAATTAACACATAAAACACTTAAACCAGTTCTTCTAGCTTAATTTCAGCTCAACAACACAAATCAATTTAAATCAGATTCATTAATTTTAAGTCAAGTTAAACTGGATTCGGAACATTTTGTCAAGTCTAACTAAAGACATATCAAGATTTGTAATTAGATCGAATTCTTTACTTAAATTTGAGTCGTCAACTCGTCAATTTAAAAACTAAGAATTTAATTTAAAACTTAGAAGCACATAGTTTTAATATAATAAAATAGCTTTATCCTTCTAATTTCAACACGTTCAAGAAATATATAAAAATTATATATCGTAATAAACGTTCAGTTGAAGTCCTGCTGACTAGCCATAAGAATTTGATAACAAAAAACTTTAAAAGATGAAGGAGTTACAATGATACTTGTCTGAAGAGGATATTTATAATGAAAAAAGGAAGGGAAAATATCAGGAGGCCAAGGTGGATTCTGTCTCAATAACTTGGATAAACATGAAGTATAAGCTGTCACGAATGGTAAGAACTCATGAATGTAATTAACAATCTTGAGGAATTGTTGTCTTTGTTTCACAGCGAGATGTTCATCAAGAAAATGTAACAGCTATTGTGCAATATGTGGACCAGAGTGGTAGAATCCATCTTTGAAATGCATACCCAGATATTCAACTTCGTTAGTGCCAATGATGCTTTTCGAGGCTGAAAGCATAATGCCATACTATTTAGTAAGATCCAAGAATTGCTTAAGTAAGGCCTGATGTTCCTCATGGGTCTTTGAGAACAGGAGAATGTTATCGATATAAATGACTGCACTGTAAAGGATAGGCTCATAGATCTTGGTCATTGTTCTTTGAAACATTGATGGGGTGACTTTAAGCCTAAATGACATAACAGTCCATTGGCACTGTGCATTGGGAATGCAAAATGCAATCTTATATCTCTCAGTAGGTCGATACCCAATTGTCAAAATCCTGCTTTAAGATCAAACTTGGAAAAGATAACAGCTTCTTTTAAAAGTAGTACCTGAGTATTGATCATTGGAAGATGAAACTTGTCATCTTGTAAGAATGCATTTAGAGGTTTGTAATCAATTATCAATCTCTTTTTACCACGCTTTTGCTTTGAACGTTTATTGACATAGAATGCCTGGAAAGCCCAGTCTAACTTTGCGGGCTCAATCAATCCTTGCTTTAGAAGGATAACACTCATCTTGTGCAAGCTTGAGGTCATTAGGGTTCTTCTCTGGATGTGTGGCTTTTGCGGATTTCATATCCTCATTCTTTTTTAATGGTAAACTTATGAAAGATTCAGCATTTTTTCACAAAGGATATGAGTGAGAAAACTATGCATGTGATTATGGACAGTAATCTAACAGCTTATCTCGCAATGATGTATATGGCGTAGGAACTTGAGAAAGTCCAAACAAATTTTTTATGTCAGCGTAAGGACTGAAAATTGATCGATACTTGAGGCTTGTGGGTAGGAACTGTAAAGGTGAGGCTTTACTGTATGTATCCATGCCAATGAGAATATCTGAGTTAGGTAGATTGCTTCAAAGTACTTTAGTTCAAACTGTACACTGTGAAAAGAATCGTATCCCGATTTTTCTCTTTGTAATAAGCCTTATTTTGAATGAATTGTCATTTGTAGATGTAAAATACTCATCATGTGAGGTCCATGCATTAGAGGATAAAATATTGGGCTTCATGATCGTATAGCTCGATCCAGTATCTATAAACCCAATGGCTTTAACGGGTCTATCATATTTTTCTTGTCTAAAGAGTTAGATCTGGACATATGGTTGTTGAACTATAGTACGATCTAGTTTTCATGCAGGTTTGATGTAGCATGTATAGTGAATCGTCAGAGGATTCATCTTTAGAGGTTGTTACAGAAACAATAAACTTTATGTCCTCATCTTCATTAGATTGTTTTTCAATCAGATCTTCAAAGTTATTGGAAGAATGAACAGGTAAGATTGATTGCATCTACTTCAATAACTTGACATCCTTTTTAGTCTTGTGAGGACAAGTACGTGCAAAGTGTCGTAGCTGTCCACGGAGAAAATTTAAAAATTAAATAAAAAGTTAACCATTTAAAATTTTTATAATTAAACATATCGAACCGATTAATTTTTTAATTATTGGCACAAACAATTAATTATGTTCGGTATTAAAGGTAAATAAGTTTAAGTTGTTGAGTATCATTGTTGATTGAATTAGTCATCACTTCATAAATCATAACCTTTTCAAAAGATAACAAGTTTGGATTATTGTAGGAAGAGAAGCTATAATTAACTTAAAATTTTGAAGATAATTGAGTGTATTTATTAATATATAAAATTGGGTTATTTTATAAATAAAAAATTTTGAATTAGAAGTTAGATTTGGACCGTAAAATTCGACTTTTAGTCTAAATTTAGGTTTAAATAAAGAATTGAACTTAAGAATGATTTGAAACTTTAAAAAAATTTGAGCTTGATTCCAACTATAAACTTTAAAAAAATGATTTGAGCTTGATTAGAAACTGAAATTAAAAATAAATAAAGTTTGTCCTATAACATAGTCAACTTAGGTTTGAATCTAACTTTAAACTTTAAAAATTGGTCGACTGATTTGAAAGTCGAACTTTAAAAATAATTTTAACATAAAGTTCAATCAATTTAAACCGGATTTATCAATTTTAATTCAAGTTAAACTGGATTTAGATCATTTTGTCATTTCTAATTGAAGACATATTAAGATTTGTGATTGGATCGAATTCTTTACTCGTTGGCTCGTCAATTTAAAAACTAAGAATTTAATTTAAAACTTAGAAGCACATAGTTTTAATGTAATAAAATAGCTTTATGCTTCTAATTTCAACACGATCAAGAAATATATAAAGATTATCTATCATAATCAATGTTCAATTAAAGTCTTGCTGAGATGTAGAGTCTAAAAAAGTTCGATAATACATATTCTTATTCTTACTTTATGGAAAAGTTATTTAAATAGAGCTAAGTGCATAAAAATTATATATCTTTATAAGAATATATACAACTTAAAAAAGAAAAGCCTACCCACCAGCAATGATTTGTGTGAGAATCGAAACAAAAGAATACATAAATATTGATAACAACATCTCCAATAAGGCAAGAACCCCATTCCTTCTGAAACCCTACGAAGTTGACAGATCGATGGACACCATCATAGCTCTTTACTTCTTTGCCTTCTGATAACATCATCATCGAGTTGTCGAAATTAATGTTGTTGTGGTAGTTATATAACCACGTCCAATTTTAAGAGAACTAAAAACTAATGTTGTCACTCTACTTAGACATTACATATGAAAAGGTGAGTAATACGCAGCTTTACTTATAATTAACAAATTAAATTTAAAAACCTCAAATTTTTTAAATTAATTTGTTCAAATTCGGCATTCAAATCAAAAATTGCAAAAGTCATAAAACCTCGTTAAATAATATGGCTGAATTGTCGAATTTTTCAAAATTAATTCTAATTCGTTAAATTTTATAATATTCGTGAAATCACGTTAAATCTCGAGATAACTAAAAATTAGGTTTTTAGTTTAAATAAAAATTAAATTCACGCGAAGGAATATTTAAGTGGTCCTGTATCTAACCCCACCGAATTAAGAGTGAAGACCACTCTGATATAATTCAGTGAGTAGGGTGAACCATCATCAAAATTTTCCAAAACTGTGCAGGACAAGGTAGCCAGGTAGGGCATGGCAAAAGAGTTCATACCTAATTCAACTTAATCTAACACGAACTTAATATATCAGGTTTAGATTGATTAGATTCAAATTTAGAGTGTCAGCCCGAAACTCGGTCTAAGCGATTCTCACCGCAAAACGACGATACTTTAAACAATTAGTTGGTAATTTTAGTTTATAAAACTAATTAGTTTACAAAATTTAGCTGATTAATTAATAAATTGATGTATTTTTAATAACAAAAATTATTAAATTAAATTAAACTAGAAAATTGAAAACTGAACCAAAAATTGAAAATTAATCTAATTTAATTATAATACTTATTTTCTTTATAATTTGATCATGTTTATTTTAATTTTTATTTTAAAAATTATTATACATCTGATGTATTATTATTTAATTATTGTGTCATATTTTATTAATTTTTGTTTATTTATATTTTGTAAACAATATTATACTAAAATTGGAAATTTTTAATACTATCATTTTTAATAAAAATCCGATAAAATAAAACATATATAATTAAACAGAGTAATAAGGATTAATAATTATTTTTAAAACACAAGATTAATATGAAAAATTAAACCATTCCGATATACTCAACTCAGAGATCTGTCACGTCGGTCGAAGGAATAATTGTTGGTGAGTGTTTCCTTTTCTTTACTGTAATATTACAGAACATCATTTTCAGGCAAACACAGGAAAGAGGTTAGAGTTACGTATAAAGAACATCTATGCATTTATGAGTATGAGATAAGACTACTTTGCTGCTTCAGTGAGATTAACTTAAATGTCTGAATACGAGTTAATGGAATATAATAAGAACACTGTAATCAGAAACGATTATAATTAGAGTTGCGTATGAAGAACTTCTATGTATTTATGAGTATGAAATAAGTCCACTCCGTTCTAATCCCGATATATTAAATATCATTCATATATTTACGTGAGATTAATGTAAATGTGTGAATAAGATTTAATTGAATACAGTATGATATAAGCAACATAATCGAAACAAGAGATCTTTTTTTTTGATAAATCACCGGTATCCGAACTCACTGGGCCGACTAATCCGGTTCGAGTAAGCAAGAGATCTTTTATCCTTTGTTTTGCATTCTAAAATTTGAAGAATGTGATTTTAGTGTACCAAATCATACGAGAAAGTAGCCAAAATTTAAGTTGTTGAACCACATAATATTAAAACCTGTTACTTGCACAATATACACAATATCTGATAAAGACAACTAATTTAAATTAAGAGTGTATTTAAAATAAATTACTAGTGTGTTCCTAGATGGCAAGCTTTGAAGGAACTTGTAAGATTACTCTTTTGTAATTGTCAGGTCATATGTTCGAATGACTGAAATAATCATTTTGTAAAAATGCAAAAAGAAAATTACGTATAATTAATATACCTCTTCTAACTCTCACAAAACAGAGAGCTTTGTCAATTGAAATCGTTAACTTTATACTAATGTGTTACTTATTTAAAATTAAATGATATATACAATTCAAACCATTATTCGATGATTCTTAGCATAAAATTCCTTCAAGTTTTTTGTTTTATAGTTTTTTTAAAAAACGGGAGAACCTGTAGTTGTTATTTTTTTTATGCGCACTGGATAAATCTCCGAATTGACACAATAGTCTACAAATTACGTCAACAAGGTATTCATCACTAGGCAAATCATGTACGACAAGCTTGATCGAGAGAACGTAGATAGGCGAATTCAAACACAGGGTCTTTTGATCTTATATTCCGTATTCAACCAACTCAGGCTCCCGGGGCTTATTTTGTTTAATACGTAATACTTACATTCGAATTATTTAGTCTAGACAAATATTGTTATTTAACAATATTTTTAATAAAAATTTAAAAATTAAATAAGTAAGGATGATTTTTTAATTATTTTTAATTTCTTCTATTTTATTTAATTTACAACTAATTTTACAGCGGACTAGTACTTTCTAATATCTTGTTATCAGTTGAACTTTAGTTAAAATTTTAAAACATTGATTGTTAGTTTAAGTGATGACAAAAATGTCAAAACTTTTGTCGTTCCAAATATGTCGGAACTCTATATCCCTCAACTTGTAGTGTAAGCTATTTTTGATTCTTCCCCCAGTTAAAAAAAACAAAAATGTCAAAATCGAAATCGAAATCTTAGAGTCCTTAAGACTTAAAAGAGTGAATTTGTGATTTAGAAGAACACGAAACCAAGAAAAAGAAATGAGAAGCAAGAAAGATCTGATCAATAAGCCATCGTTCTTATATAACCACAGCTAAAGAAGCTGTTCAACAAATCCTTCTTAGTTCTTATCTTTCCCAGAACTACTCAAAGTCCTAGCCACTTCCCAGCTCATGGGGAGTTCTTAGAGTTTTCGAGTTGTTTCATTTTAAACTCAACAAGCATGTGTGGTCGGGAAAAATTTTCAGTTCTGTTACGAGTTTTCTAGTTAGTTAATGAAGTTCATAACTTCCACAGCTAATTACCACAAGTTCCTCAACAATTTCGATATGGGGTTTCATCATTTCCACTTACGATCAATGCAAAAGGTAAACAAAACCACTTGACCGTAATACATACATACAGGCGGCGTAGATCTCCGGACATGGAGGAGAATCGCGGCGGGAGTTGTCCGGTTACCAGAGATGCTCGTGGAATAGTTAACTTATTCGGGAAGTACGAGGTGGGGAAGCTACTCGGATGTGGAGCATTTGCCAAGGTGTATCATGCCAGGGACGTCCGTACAGGTCGAAGCGTCGCCATTAAAGCTGTGAGCAAGCAGAAGGTGCTGAGAGGAGGGTTCACGGGACATGTGAAGAGAGAGATCTCGATATTGCGGCGGTTACGCCACCCTCATATCGTGAAAATCTTCGAAGTCTTAGCCACCAAATCTAATATCTACTTTGTGTTAGAATTCGCCAAATGTGGTGAGCTATTCTCCAAGGTCGCTCGAGGACGTCTCAGCGAAGATCTCAGCCGCCGATACTTCCAGCAGTTGATCTCGGCGGTCGGATTTTGCCACGCGAGAGGCGTGTTTCATAGAGACTTGAAGCCTGAGAACCTCCTCTTGGACGAGAATTCTGATCTTAAAGTTTCCGATTTCGGACTCAGCGCTGTTCAAGAACAAGTCCGACCCCAAGGATTGCTGCACACTGTTTGTGGCACTCCGGCTTATGTTGCTCCGGAAATTCTGGCGAAGAAAGGGTACGTCGGTGCCAGAATCGACGTTTGGTCATGTGGGATCGTTTTGTTTGTTCTCGTCGCCGGTTATTTGCCGTTTAACGACACCAACCTCATTAAGATGTACCGTAAGATTTATACAGGTAAATTCCGGTGTCCCATATGGACATCGCCGGAGCTTCGTCGGTTACTTTCCAGACTTCTGGACACCAACCCCGAGACAAGAATCACCATTGACGAAATTCTACGCGACCCTTGGTTCAGAAAGGATTACAGAGATATAAACTCACATTTGGAGGATATCGACTTAAAGAACCATCATGAAAATGGCAACTTCTTGAATGCTTTTGGTATAATATCCTTCTCTTCAGGTTTTGATTTGTCGGGTTTGTTCGATGACTCCGACATTTCAGTCTCCGGTGAACGGTTTGTGTCCGCAGAGTCGCCGGAGCATATAATAGAGAGAGTTGCAGAAGTTGCTATGGCGGAGAATGTGATAGTGAAGAAGAAGGAAGATTGGGGAGCGAAACTGGAAGGTCGTAATGGCAATTTTGCGATGATAGTTGAGATTTACAGATTAAACGATGAGCTTGTGCTTGTGGAGGTGAAACAGAAGGAGATATGTGTAGGGTTAGAGTTGGTTCAAGAGATTTGGAAACATAAATTACGGCCAAAACTCGACGGTTTGATTTATCAGTTGAAGACACCGGTGGTTTCCGATGAATGACGTTGGCCTGAAAATTTAATATTGCCGGAAACTCTACTTCTACTAGGACTTGCTCGTCCATATTATAATTTATATTGACTACTAAATTTTCTTGTAATTGTTAGTTTATCACTTTGTGTTGTGATGTCAAAATTCAAGAAAATTGGGACAAAATAGAACAATTCTCAATGTAATTGAAAATCTTTGGATTGATTCAACTCTACAACAAGTATAAATTTCTTATAATTAGCAGGCATGCAATATTTAAAGAGGTTTAGTAGTACGCAATCATATCCTTAATTAATAGATAAATTATGTTTAAATAATTCATCCAAAATAATTTAAGTATAAATAAAAACTTAAAACTTTTATTTGATCTATGCAATAAAGTTTTATACATTATTACATTATTAAATTTAATAATTTTATACTCCATCATCAATTCTAAATTAAATTAAATTAACTAAAAAATTTTAAAGTCTTTTATTAATGCAACTCGACCTAAATTTTTACTACCATAGTAAGAAATTTTTAATGTTTTAAAAATCGAAGCTAAAGTTGAAGGTTTAAGGTTTAAAAAGTTTGACTGGTATTAGACAATTATAAAATATCTAAAAACTGAATAAAATTAAAAAAAGTTTGAAATATAATTGAAAGAAATTATTCTTATTTATCAAAGAATTTTAAGTTTAATTGAAAAAAGATTGATAAATGAAAAGTAATTCATTTATTTTAGTTTATAAGAATTTATTAATTTATGAAAATTGACCGATTAATTAATAAACTAATTAGTTTTTAACGACAAGGGTTATTAACGTAAATTGAATTAGAAAGATAAAATCTGAACTGAAAAATTAGACTGTTCAAAGTTTTTACGGTTGAACCGGTTGAATTTTTCAATCATTGGTAATTTATGTTAGTGATTTTTTATTGTACAATTGTTAATTACAAATTTTATAAAATTAAAATTAAGAAAATCAAAATTAATCCAGATTAAATATAACAAAAAAATCGAATAAAAAATACAAGTTGATAGTTAATCATGGTCTATAATTAAAGTTCTTACTATAACTAACAATTTCTACTCGTTGAACATCCCTTCAAAGGCTAGCCTTTTACTTCTTGTTTGATGGTTTTGTGAATGCTCTTCTCCATTTCTGGTATTATGTTTCCTTTCTATAATTCTTGCAAAGATGGTAACACTATAATGACTAAATATGAAAATATTAAAGGGTTTATCAGTAGTAAAGACCAATAGTCATTTTGGCAATAGTTAGACCCAAGCTCAATTCTTGTTAATGAGTTATACACTTTATCCATATTAAAAATTCTAATATAGTATCAGAACAGGTTTGGTTCGAGTTATTAATTTCTCAATTTGTCCATCTTGATGTCTATTCCCACTTGTACTTGAGGAAGAGTGTTAAAGTATCTCATATTTTATTAATGGGCTCTATACTTTACCTATATTAAAAATTCTAATAGTAACAAATCAAGTTAGATTGAATTTGATATTGGCTTCGCTTGACTTAACCTTTAAAACGCAATTTAAATACAGTTCAATATTTGATTGAGTTTAAATTAAAATTCATATATGCTTAAACTTTTTAAAATAATATCATTTTATTATTAAAAATGTCAACCACAAAATTAGCTTGAAGCTCAAATTAATCTAACTTAAACTATAAATTTCATAACGGAGTAAATGTAACTGAGCCAGGTTAGACTTCGGACCTTATGTCAACCCTAGATTCTTGTAGTGGTCGACGACCCCTTGAGATCCTCTGTCCCCAATTACTCTGGCCCTCTGTACCCCTTAAATCCAAGCCATTCATTAACAGAGGAATACGTCCCGTCGACGACAAGCAAAACCAGCCGAAGGACCATCTAACCAATAGTACGAATCATGTGAAGTTTAGGAATATTGTCTTCAAATCAACTGTGTTGTTTTTATCAGGGGGACCGGTACTTGTGTTGTTTTTATCAGGGGGACCGGTACACTTCTTCTTCTTCTGGTACCTTTGAAGCTTTCCCTTTTGTAACTTTTCGAGGAGTATAAGGTACTTTGGGTTGGCTTTCAATCTTGTTTTAATCTCCAAGAAAATGGAGGTATTTTTTTTTTCAAGGGACTACAACGTAGACAATTACAAAAGATGTCTCGGGACCAACGTCCCAGACAGAGCCTCTAGAAGGATAAGATGGCACCCTATGGGTGTAGTAGATAAATAATGATCGATATCAAAATGCACTGCATAAGCTGCGAGTCAGTCGGCGCATCCGTTGCCCTCTCGGTAGACATGTCGATGAGTAACAGTCCAATTGCGAGCAAACAGCTCGTGAATTCCCATGACGATGGGGTTGAGTGCCCGGGAACGAATGTCTGCTGAGGAAAGGAGCTCGAGCACCACCATATAATCGACTTCATGCTCTATCCGTCGATAGCCCTGATCCCAAGCAAGAGTAAAGCCTGAATAGACTCCCCAGAGCTCTGCAGTCAAGGCTGAGCACCATCCGAGGTTGTGTGTGAAACCTCCAACCCATTGTCCCGCACTATCCCGTAACAGTCCACTGGCGGAGGCAGAGGACTCGGAAGGATTACAGGCGCCATCAGTGTTTAACTTGACCCACCCAAGAGGAGGTGAGGTCCAACTGATGCGTCGATCTGGGCAAGTCTGAGCTGCAGTGGAAGGTTGTTGGGTCTGCACGGCGGCCTGGTGTACCTGACCTACATAAGACAACACAGACGAAGAGGGAGTGTTAAGCCATTGAAATTGTTCCTCAAACAGGGAATTTTAAAGAAAATGGAGGTATTTCCTAACATTTTAAGCCTAGAATTGGTGAGTAAGTCAAATCATTCTTTATGTGCTATCTTCAGGTATGTTAGAACATGATAGTACATTTATTTATATCCAAGATTTATATTCCAAATTTAAGCTAAAAAATGGGTTAAAAGATAGTTAAATTCCTTAATTTTTAACTAATTATAATTTTAATGTACTTATTTAACTTTAAGTTTTAATTTGTTTAATAACATTATTCTAAAATTTTAACTAAATCGATTTTTTTAAATTTAAATTTAACCTAAATTTTAATTAACTTGGATCGATTTAATTCAAATTCGGATCAATTTATCTTTAGGTGTGTTAAGTTAAGATAATATATCTATTTATGTTTTATAAATTCTTATTGATTTTATCAAATTTAAATTTAACCTAAATTTTAATTAACTTTGATCAGTTCAATTCAAAATCGGATCAATTTATCTTTAGGTGTGTTCAATTATGATAATATATCTATTTATGCTTTATAATTCATATCGATTTTATTAAACTTAAATTTAACCTAAATTTTAATTAACTTGGATCGGTTCAATTCAAATTCGGATTAGTTTATAATCGTATATTAAGTTATGATAATACATCTATTTATGTTTTATAATTCCGATTAGTTTGATCTAAAAAGAGATATCATTATTTTGATCATAGACTTATATTCCAAATTTAAGCAAGAAATGGATTAAAACATAATTAAAATCACATTTTTAACTAATTAGTGTTTTATTATACCTAACTTTTGAAATTTTGCTTTCATTTATATATTTTAAGTGAAGTTGACAACAAATTAAGTTAAAATGATGTGATTTTAAAATTTTAACCATATTTAAATTGATTGAATAAAATTTTTTATATCTGAATTCAATCTAAATTTTAATAAATTTAAATTAAATCAAGTCATATTTAGATTGAATTATCTTTTCTAATCTTTAGAATCAAATAGTATATTCATGACCCAGAATCATTTAGTTGCAAAAGTACCTCAATCATAGACAGGAGAGCTAAAAGTCAAGATGAGTGACTCAACACCGTAAATGAGAAACAATTATAGCCTCTCACTTTCCCCACCAATATTTTACATTGTCTTATTTGTTAAGAACAATTAGGACTTGGGCAAAGTATTGTCGTAGCTATAAAGAAACTAAAAATATTGAAGATAAAATAGATTTATATATTTTACGTAGAAAACTCCTAAATTAGGGTAAAAACTACGGACAAGGATAGAAGAATTTTATTACTGAAAAATTGGAGAATTACAAGGAGAAAAATTAGATTTACAAAATATACAAAATATTTTGTTTATCTTTTTACTCACTCTCGTTTTTTTTCCTGCTAATGGGATGATTCGCTCTCTTCATCTCCTGCCTATTTATAGGCATGGGCCGTGTGAGATGGCTGACCATTTGTGTAACGTCCCAAATTAGGGGTTAGAAGATTAACGAAAATTATTTCATATTTGGCCAGCTATCCTTGTCCTTTTTTTAAATTTCATCTTTGATAGGCGCCGAAAACGGTGTCTACCATTTTTAATAATTCTCTCACTTGAAGATTTGATTGTGAGTCAATCAGATCTTCACTCTATTCTTTCTACCTTGCCTTTTCATGTTGCTTACGTCTCTGCTAGGCCACAGGAGGATCGATACCACATAAATTTGTCAACGTTCGTTGCTTTTGTCATAAAATCCGCTAAGTTGTCCATAGTATGAATCTTCTGTATATCCACTGTTCCTTCTTCCACTTTCTCACGAACGAAGTGGTATTGGACTCAAATGTACTTTGTTTTTAAATGGAATACTGGATTCTTTGCAAGATGCAAAACACTTTGACTGTCACAATACAAAGTAATATTCTCTTGTATATACCCAAGTTCTTCCAACAACATCTTTAACCACACTGCTTCATTATTGGCTTTTGTAACTGCTACATATTTTGCTTCTGTTGTTGACGTAGCCACAATTGACTGTAGCTTTGAAACCTAGTTCACAGCCCCTCCAGCTAATGTGAACACATATCCAGTAGTGGATTTATTTTTGTCAAGTTCACCTGCGTAATTAGCATCAACATATCCTCTGACAGTAAAATCTGATCCTTTATAACATAATGCAACATCTAAGGTTCTCTTGATATATCTGAGAATCCTTTTTACTGTATTCCAATGGTCTCGACCAGGATTCACCATGTATTGCCTAATCACTCCCACTGCATGTGCAATATCTGGTCTTGTACAAATCATAGCGAACATCAAGCTTCCTACTACTGATGCATATGATACTCGAGACATCACCATCCTCTCTTCTTCATTGCTAGGATTCATACTTGAAGATAACTTGAAATTAACAAGAAGAGAGGTATAAATTGACTTATAATCTTGCATGTTGAATTGTTACAAGTTCTTCTTCAAATAATTCTTCTGAGAAAGTCAAATCTTCCTATTATTTCTATCTCGGTAAATTTGCACCTCTAGAATATTGTTTGCTGGTCCTAAGTCCTTCATTTCAAATTCCCTAGCCAACTGTACCTTCAATTCTTTGATATGATCATTGTTGGGGCCTGCTACCAACATATCGTTTACATACAACAGCAAGACTATAAAATCAACTTTCTCAAATCTCTTGAAATATGTACAAGGGTCTGCATTCAGTCTGCTGTATCCAAGGCTCTTGATGAAGGAATAAAATCTCTTATACCAACATCTCGACGCCTGCTTTAAACCATACAAAGATTTGTTCAACCTGCAAACCAAGTTTTCTTTCCTTTTTTCTTTAAAAACTTTTGTTGGAACATATAAATTTCTTCTTTAAAATTTCCATAAAGAAATGCATTTTTCACATCTAACTGCTTAAGATACAAGTCAAATATAGCACATATTGTCAGAACTACTCGAATTGCAGTGAGTCGAACCACAGGAGAAAATATATTGTTAAAATCAATACATCCTTTCTGGGCATATCCTTTTACCACCAACCTAGCACGATATCACTCCACTTGACCATCACCGCTTTGCTTGATCTTGTAAACCCGTTTATTCCCAATAGGCTTTCTTCTTTGCGGTAATGACACCAACTTCTATGTCTTATCCTTATGAAGTGCTTCAATTTCTTCTTGCATTGCGATCATCCACTGAGATGCATCTAAACTATTTATTGTTTCTTGAAGAATTGATGACTCCCCGTCCTCAGTTAAAAGACAGTATGCAATATTGCTCTCTATAATATAGATTGAGTGCCACCTCGGTGCTCTTCTTATGCGAGTTGATCTTCGAGTATCAGTAACATCATATTCAACTAGTTCTTGCTTCTCATGCTCCGGTGTAGCTTCAGAAGAATCATTTTAATAACCTTCCCTATCCACTTGTATTGTTGTAGTTTCTGGATTCTATTGTACAGTGCCAACATTTTCTGCTTACTCTTGATCCTTATCTTCTATGAAGATAACATCCCTGCTGATAACAATCTTGTGGGCAGTGAGATCCTACAAACGATACTCCTTCACACCTTTAGCATACCCTAAGAAAATGCATCTTTTAGATTTTGGATCCAACTTATTTCTTGGGTATTGAACATCACTTAGGCGGGATTTCCAAATATATGGAGGTTGGAATAATCCACTAGTTTACCAATCCACATCTCCATCGATGTCTTCAACTCAATTACAGTTGATGGAGCTCGATTCATCACATAATAAGCGGTATTGACTACTTCTGCTGAAAATTTATTATCTAAGCTTGCAGTTCTCAACATTGCTCTTGTTCTTTCCAACAGAGTTCTATTCATCTACTCTGCGACTCCATCTTGTTGAGAAGTGTATGTTGTCGTGAACTACCTTTTGATGCCTTCTTGCTTGCAAAATTCATCAAATTATTTACCACTATATTCTCCTTCATTATCTGACCGCAAACACTTGATCTTCTTACCAGATTTGAGTTCCACCCGCGCTTTGTGAAATTTGAATACTGAAAACATATCTGTTTTCCTCTTGATAGGAAATACCCAACATCTCCTCGAATAATCTTCTATGAATGATACAAAGAAATTTACTCCTCTTAGGGACGTAACTGGTGCTTGCCATATATCAGAGTGAATCAATTCTAAAATTTCATTGCTTCTAAACTTTGATATGTTGAATTTCAATCGATGCTGCTTATTCACAATACAATGCTCACAGAAGGGTAGTGAAACCTTTGTAAGACCTGAAAGTGGATTCTTCTCTACAAGTATTTTCATTCTTTGTTCTGACATATGTCCAAGTTTTTTATGTCACGTCATTGTAGATTTGTCATATGGACTAGTCACCAAAACGGATGCCTCTCCTTCTTGCAAAGTTACTCCCTTCAGCAAGTGCAAATTTGTAACAATCGTCTCTGCTTTCATAAATACCATTGCTGCTTTAATCACTTTCATGATCTTGTTTTGAATCTCAAATCTGAAACCGAGATCATCCGATTGTCCTATAGACAACAAATTCTTCTTCAGGCCCTCCATATGTCGTACTTTTTCAATAGTTTGAATTGTACGATCATACGATTTTAACTTGATGGTGTCAATACCAATGATCTTAAGAGCTTGATCATTATTGTTGTACACAGATCCTCCAGAAACAGATTCATACTGATAGAACCATTCTTTTCAAGAGGTCATATGAAAAGTAACTGCTAAATCAAACAGCCAGACATCAACAAATCTTCTCTTCCCTCCAATAGTTGTTGTTGCTTTACAAACCATTATGCTTCCATCATCTGAAGTGCTTGAAACGTTTCCTTGAGGAACATAATCTTTCTTGTTTAGATTACAACAATCCTTTTTCAAGTGACCTTTCTTACCACAATTGTAGCATTTATAGTTATTCTTAATCCTGGATTTTGGTCTACCATTATTGTGACTCCCACTTTGACCACTTTCCATTGATCTACTTCTCATCACTGCCAAGGCTCCGCTTTTTGCGAATTTGCCAGTCTATCTTCCTTACTTTTGCGTTGATTCTCTTCTTTTAAAATAACAGTTGTAATATTATCGAAGACTAGAGTGTTTGTGTTGTTTATTAAATTTATGACGAGTTGATCATACAAATTTGGTAGAATTTGGAGTAAAAGTTTCGCACATTCACTTATCTCTATTGTGTGCCCCAATGATGTGAGTTAGGAAAATAGAGTATTTAAAGTATTTAACTGCTCCGTCACCGAAGTGGATTCCACAATGCATAAAATGTATAGTTTCCTCTTCAGAAAATTTTTGTTGTGAAGTGATTTGGCCTCGTACAATTTTGTGAGATGATCTCATATGTCCTTAACATTCTTTTTTTCCTCTATGTTGGATAATACTCCATCAGTTAAAGCTAGGCGAAGATTAGCTACAACATTCTCATCCATCTTGTTCCACTTTTCATCTGTGACTACAACTAGTCGTTCACTGATGGCCACCAGACAATTATCTTTCCTCAAGATTACCTTTATCTTCAATTTCCACAGTGAGAAATTGCTCCTGTTGAAATTTTCAATGTCGTACTTTGCCGCCATTACTTTTATCACAACCGCTTTATAAATAGTTTCTTTGACAGGGTAAATAATATTCTAACTTATCTTTTGATGTGGAGGATCCACTCTTGTGGCAATTACAGAGCATACAATAAGTAGATATACAAACCCAAAGCTAGCTCTGGCACCATTTGATAGGAATAATCAGGACTTAGACAGAGTAAGGTCGTAGCTAAAACGAAACTAAAAATATTGAATAAAAAATAGGCACACGTATCTTACGTGGAAAACTCCTAAATTAGAGTAAAAACTACGGGCAAGGATAAAAGAAATTTACTATTGAAAAACTGGAAAATTACAAGGAGAAAAACTAGACTCATAAAATATACAAAATATTTTCTCTCTTTTCACTCACTCTTGTTTCTTTTCTTTGCTAATGGGATGATTTGCTCTCTTCATCTCTTGCCTATTTATAGGCAGGAGACATGTGGGATGGCTGGCCATTTGTCCAGCTATCCTTGTCTTTTTTTTATTTCAACTTTGGTAGGCACCGTTTTTGAGCATGAAATCCTACGTTTACATTATCCTGATCTATTCCTATTTTCACCTCAATGCATTTATATATTAAATAATATCGTATTGGGACAAAAATAAGGTTAGAATAAGCTAATAGAAATTGAGGATCTAAACCCGTCTTATTGATAGAGTTCTATGATTTCCATTTTGTTAATATATTTTCTCTTGTAAATAAAGATTATAGGATTGACAATTAAGTCCATGCTTGGCACGATCCAACATATTTTGACTTAAAGTTAATAAATTAAGCCCAATTTGACCAAGTTTTAAGCCTGATTATTTTCTAAAAGAGGGCCTTAGGTTAGGCTTGGGCTCGGGTTGCCAAGTCAGGCCTAACCTGAGGCCTAATAACTATAAATAAAAAATAAAAAATGACATTATTTTTTTACAAAACGATGTTATTTTATTTATAGTTATCAAGCTTCGAGTTATGTTGGACCCCACACCCCACACCCCACCTTTCGGTGTTTGCAGGTTATACCGCGGCGTGTGTTTGGGGGTTATACCCTGGCGTGTGTTTGCGGGTTATACCGCGGCATCCAACACAAATCAGTATTGTCCTCTTTGGTCATG
>JANKOE010000005.1:1342087-1360503 GCA_026284465.1 Erythroxylum citrifolium
TGTGGAAAGTTAAAATTAATAAGGAGTTCAATCATAAATTTTTAGTGGAATAATTTATGATTAATTATAATAAGAATATACAGGTCATGTATAGATTTTTATTATAATTTTAGTCTTATTAATTTTTTCTTACAGTCCCTGTCGTGCCTTAATTGTTTGAACCAGACGTGTGTTATTTGTCATTTAAATAAGCAACAGATCATTTTATATGAAATAGAAAATCTGTTGATTTGAATTACAAGACGCATAATTGATAAACAGTGTAATCTTAGCGGTTATTTCTTATGCAGAAATGAGAGAGTTCTCTATATATATATGTGCCTTTCTTCCTATCGAAGAGGGATGCATCTTTTAGAAAACTTAAAGAGAAAACATCAACTCTCTTAGAAACTCTCTAAAAACACACGATATATTCTTTCTGCCCACCCAGAAACAAGGGTTTTAGAAACAATTAATGTTACATGACAGAAGGCTGTAAGGATAAGAAGATTTGCGGAAAGAAATCTTTGAGAAAGAAGATTAGTTAGCGATTTCGTGCTTTAACAGGTTTTTCTTGTCTCAATTCTTGTGATTGGTTTGCCTATATGTATATTTCTAATCCTATGTTACTTCCGCTGTGGATACTGTTGATTATATCAAAATTTGCGAAAAAAAGGGTGTGATGGAGAGGAAAATGGATAAAAGAATAAAATCTGAACCTTAAATTAACTTAGGATTTATACATTTTTCTTTTAATTTTTCTTAGTTAGTTTAAGTAAGTTTGACTTGTAAAAATAAATCCCGTTTTTAAATTTATGTTTTACGTGGCTTTTCACATTAGTAACGGTAATGGAGATATTAACGTCAGGTTAAATTTTAAAAAATTGAAAAGTTGGATATTTAATTGTCATTTTTTAAAATTTAAATTATAATTGTAAAATTGTTATAATTTTTTTGTAATTAACCCTAAAATTTATATTGATTATGTTTTTAATAACAAGTGCTTTAATGTTAGTCATGTGTGGAAATGAAATGATGTATTGTAATTGAACTTGTTTCAAGTTCATTTACTATCAAATTATCTTTAATGCTTTTGAGTTCAAATAGCAAACAAATTAATTACGAGGTATAAGAAGAGAAAGTCACAAAGAGAAGAACAATCATAATATATACGTTTGATCCGATTTAAATTTGAGTTCGGAATGAAATTTGAAAACCTAAGTGCTCGAGTCAAAATTCAACTTGAGCTCTTTTTTTCTTTTTGAAACGGAGGAATCCACGGTTGCCATTTTTTAGATGCGCCCTAGGTAGATTTGTAGATTGACACAATAACTTGCAAATCACGCCAATCGAATATTCTGCACTAAACAATTCATGTACGACAAGTTTAATTGAGAAAGTGTAAGTAATAGGAATCGAATACAGAAACTTTTAGCTTCATGCATGCCCCTCCACTCTACCAACTCTAACCGCCCCTAATGGTGATCATATCTATATACGTAACTTCAGTGCTCAATGCTTGGAATAAATTGTTGTTAGAGTCTGTTTATTCAAACCTAATGTTTAAGTTTGCTCAACTAATTGTCATTCCTACTTATATAGCATATTATTTGTAGGATTGCCTCTCAGCCTCCAATTACAATAATATAAGAAGAAAATTTGTTTTTCTTTTGCTTAGTTGATACCAAAACGCGTACAAGACAGTGAAAATGGCTGCTTAGTTGAAATTAATTTAACTGAAAACTTGTGCGGTAGCATACATTGATATGATTATGGATCACATTTTCAGAGGATTTGTGGAAGAAAAGGTCCTGAAATCATGCTCTAGCTCAAGAAAAGACAAGGATCGAACAAAGGATTTTGCTCTTGCTATTCCTGCTAGTTATTCAATCGCCACTTATTTATAGCTTGAACCACTGCCTGTTTCACCACTTGAGCATCTATACTATCAACCTGCTGGCCTTCGTTCTGCAACATCCAGAGCACCAGTTTTTGTTCAAATCCAATCCATTACTTGATGAACTAATTGTATTAACTTCTCTAAATCAGATGATAATGACAAAAACTCCATAGCTTGTGAGTGATTCAAAGAAAATTTTGGAAAAAGAATGCAGTTTCTTACTTCTCCTCCAACTGCTTCGAGTTGGAAATTATCTGCACATGATACTCGAGCGTCAAGCACTGCTAGTCCCAGTTCGTCAAAGGCTTCCAATATCGATACCAGCAATCCAGGACAGTTTTGTTGCGAGAACACGTTGATAAGGAAACCTTTTTCTAGGGTTTCAACTGTAACCTGCTGAAATGTATAAGAACAAGAACTTGAATAGTTTTGAGAAATTTGAAGGTTAAGGAAAAGAATAAGAAACAGAATCGAATGTACCATAGGTAATTGACTTTCCGAACTTTGAGCTTCTGAAGTTCCGATTTCTTGGTCAAGTGAATCTAGTTTTCCCTTCAACTCTTCTATATACTTTGATGCATCTACTATGATTGAGGTTCTATTTACCTGCCATCAAAATCATGAGTTAAGGACTAGCTTCTCGATGGAATAAGAAATTTTCAGGATTCAGTTTGCAAGATTCCCTGATCGTTCAGGAAACAGCAACAAAACTAGAAACAGAAATTTTCGAAACTATAAAAGATGGAAGAGTTTGGCTTATATATATGTACAGCAGTAGAGTGTGTAGCAGCACGAAGTGACTGAAACTTCTCGTGTAGAGAAGCCTTCTTCTGCTTCCTGGAAGCCATGAATGCTCCTGAATCAAATTTTTCAGCTAACCCTTTTCCTGATAGGTTTCGCTTTCGTTTTCACCGCATGTTTCATGCGATCTTATAGAGTAGGATGGACCTCTCGAACCTACAAGACTCCATTATTTGCTTAATTTGTTCGTTTCCTGCATGAGTTCCTCGTCTTCACAGAAAATTGATACAACTTTTTGTTGGACTATTTGTGTGTATTTACTACAATATTAGACTTGTCTAATTTGAGTCTTTTGATATCTTTTTTTGTTTAGTAACTTCAGAAAATCTTAAAAAAAGAACCTTTCACCAAATTAGAACAGACCATAAACATAATTAAAAGTATTTATTTTTTTAAAAAAATTAATTTAATACTTTACTTTTAAAAATAATTAATATATATATTGATTTATGGAATTTTAAAATTTTGGTCCATATTAACTTAAAATTTTAAAATATTATGCGTTATTTAATTTATTATTTTTAATTTAATAACATTAAAACTATTTCAAGCGATATTAAGTTGCATCTTTCTTAATAATTCCTTGAAATTGAGATTAAACCTATATGAGCATGCTTATAATTTCTTTCTATAAGAATCATAATTACAACAAATTGAACTGATAATAATTACTCAAAGTTTAAAACTTTGAAGGACGACTACACGAAATACATCATGACATGAGGGATGAAGAGGAGACAAAATGGATGACGGCGGAAGAAAAGATAGAAGATGGAGGAGTAGGAAGTCCTCCCGTGAGAAGTGTTTTGGAGGGACACGTACATTGCATACCTATTGACAGCTAAACACACTTTGACACTTCACTTTCGCTTGTTTCGATGTCCCTCTTCGACACTGTAAGTACTTTCTCGATTAGTTACTTCCAATACTTTTGTACTGTTATCATTCATGTCTCAACATGTACTCAATCACGAGCAGATTCTCTCCATCGCCTCTCCCTACATATATTGTATGAAAAGATTGATGTATGCAGATTTTGGGTTTGTATGGAGTCCTTTTCCTATACTCATATATCATATCAAGAGACTTGCACCAATTGAATTGTTGCTAATAGCTGGCTAGGTCACATAATTCCTAAAATTCGAGTTGGAACTTGAAAGGTTAAACCCAGGAGCAGATCTTCTGTGCCATTTACATTTACCCTGTAATAAACCCTACCATTAAACTTTGCAGGTATCAAAGCATCATCAACATCAAATTACTAACACAATTTTCAAACAAACTCTTGAACCAAATATCACACAAACGCATGAATCTAGGTTTACCTTATTAACTTGATTTGAGAGTATTCCCATAAATTTAGTAAACCCTAGTTTTGTCTACTATCATACTTTGTTCCTTCAAAACCAACGAATCAAAACTAGGTTTTAGTTACCCTCTACAAGTTGTACAAACATATTTATTTCTTATTTTAATAATTTTTATTATTTAATTACTTCTTGAACTTTCTTTTTGTTCTTGAACGTTGTGAATGCCGTGTGTATCCATCTTGAACGTGACATAAGATTTTTTCGTTGAGTAGTCTTAAGTTGAATGAGATTAGTGAAATCTAAAGACTAACTTGAAAGGTTTAATAGTTAGAGAAGTGAAAAAGAAAACATTAAGGTTGTCACTATTCCACAAGAACAAAATCACAACGCTACCCACCAATTCACATACGTTGCCATTAATCATCACAACAAAACAATAAATATTCGACATGCATACATAACCAGCTCCTACCTTGTTGTCGCTTGCCCTAGTTCCAATTTCGTATTCTGGTTAGGCTTTTAGGTTCTTGGAGCCAAGAGTCTTGTTCGCTATAATTACATCTACATTCTACAATGTTCATCTCTTCGTTCTAGGCCTAGGACAACCGAGTAAAGTTGGCCAAGCCTTCCCAAATTTTGAATATTCTTGCATGTATTACTATTTTATATATATATATAATAAGATAACAAATTAATTAGTGTTTAATTTTTAAAATCTATTGTTTACGGTTTGATTGTACACTATAGTGTGAGTAAATTTGATATTGACGTTCTAATGTTTAAAGTCAATTCCCAATTTTCTAAATCAAAATTGTATTATTTATTCACATGATAAAAAAGATTTTTTTCTTGTTTATATAAAATAAGTGGTGATTAAGAATTTCAACCACCTCTCATACGTGTCCAAGTCTTAAAGAACCCTCAACGATCATGAGATCCCACGAGTTTCCAGGTTTAAAGGGACTCTCTACAAGCATGCACGAGAGACATTTCCTAACCTAAATATAATGAGAGAAGGAAATATATATATATTCAAAAATAGGGTATTGGCAAGAGAAAATCTCGAATATGGGATATATTTGACTTCAAGAGGTAATATATATATAATCATCTTCACGTGTTCCCTTTTTCTTTGACTGTAAAATGAAATCATCGTGAGTGTTTGCCATGCATGGGTGCTCGTTGAATAAACAAAGTTGGACAAATATCATCGTAAAGTGTGAGGAACATAATCCCTAGGATTCGGTTTACACGATAATGAATTAAACTTTGATTGATGTTTTAAGAAAAAGTATCTTAATCACTTCTTCCTTTAAATTTACTATTTTTTCGGTTCAATTTGATGGTAAAAACTTATCATTTTTTTTACTCAGTAGGAGAAATACACTGAAACTAAACTGCAATTCAGGAAAAATCGACCCCTTATATATCCCCTAGTAAGATAGAAGAGTAACCCTTAAGCAGGTTTTGATACCAATAAATACCAATTGTGAGATTATCGTTAATTTTTTTGTAAATTAATAAATTCTTATAAACTAAAATAAATTAATTAGTTTTCATTTATTAATTTCTTTTTTCAATAAAACTTTAAATTCTTCTGTTCTGTTTTAATTATGTTTCAAATTATTTAATTTTATTTAATCTTTAACCGATTTTATAGCGGTTTAATATCGGTTGAACCTTTTTAAATTTTAAATCTCTTGTCTTACTTGTTTAACTTCTAATTAATATTTTAAAAAAATGACATGCACTAACATCTAACGTCAACATCACAATCTTGTGAAGAATTTTCGTGGAAAATCAAATTCTAAGACTTTTGAAAGATTTTAAGTCTACTCTCATTACTGGCACCACCCATTAACAGTACTGTGTAAGTTTCAGTCGAGTGGAAACAATGAACAATATTTATACCAAACGTTAGTTAATCTATGAAATAAAATATAGGTTTGATGGGGGCATTACGTGTGCGTTCCTCTGTTGACCGATTCTTGTACTTTATGGTTTGGATTAATTAAAAAAATATGAGATGGTCTGTACTACTAGACCTGTTCAATTTTAACATTAATTGAGAAGAAACGATTATCTTTTTTGTAAACAAATCATTCTTTCATGAAAATTTAATAAAATGTATTAAATTCCAATGATTAAAAAACCTAACTAGTTCACCCGACTTAATTGTAAAAATTTTGATCTATTATTCAACTTTTCGGTTTAATTTACTTTAATAACTCTTGTTATTAAAAAATGATCAATTTATTATTTAATCAGACAATTTTTGTAAATTAATAAATTCTTATAAATCAAAATAATTCAATTAATTTTTATTTAACAATCTTTTTTTAATTAAACCTCAAATTTTATTAACATTCTATTTCAGTCATATTTTAAATTATTTAGCCGGTTTTACGAAGGACTAATAGTGGTTTATCTTTTTAAACTTTAAACATCTTATCTTACAGGTTTATCTCCCGGCCCGATTTTTAGAATATTGTTAAATTTGATTAAAAATAAGAGTTAATGATAAATATACGACGTTATATTTGTATATACAATATATGGAGGTTTATAAAAATTTAGCACTTACCTTCACCAAAATCAAGAGTTCGAAGTTCGAAGATAAGTATAAGGCTTATTCATGGATAAATGAATATATAAATAATAGAAGAACATGATTGGATGTCCTATCAGATGGTACCTATCTTCATACCAAACAGTGCTGAATTTGGAAATGTGTCCCGTGACATAGTCTAATTCTGATATGCCATGGAGAAAAAGAAAAAACCAAACCGATTTCATTTGTAAGTAATCATACAAAATTACAAATCTTGAGAAAAAAATAGGTCCAGACAGTGACCCATCTTGTCTATCTTGTATAGGAATTCAAAGTTATTGGAATAATCTTCCAATTTTTGATAAAAAATATATATATTTATTTAAATTCTTTTCATGAAAAAATGTTCTTTGTTCTTTGTTCTTTGTTCGTTTTCGTATGGTATTTAGAAAGTTTTTACTTCTAAATATATGTTTAGCTGACGGATTTTCTTTCTTACTGTCAATTTTCTTGTTGTCAATATTGACTTGTACATTAACGAAACTCTATCTTTGTTCTCGTCTGATTGATCAGTTATATCCCGACAATGGAGTGAATGATTTGATCAATCTTTCTAATCTAACTACAAGCTTGACTTTTTTTTCTATGATGAATATCTTAAATCAACAAAAAAACGTAAATTAAGATAACAAAATTTATGCAATTCACTTATTTCTTATTGTATTATTTATCTTTTATTATTTATATAAAATTTATAATAATTATAAATTATAAAATAACTCTTGTGCGTATTTAAATTTGTAATAAAAGCTAAATTTTATGAAATTTCGCAAATAAACAAAACTATTAATATGCATTATAATGATACATTTTAGACAAAAATAGGATTAATTTGTAAGACAAGTCGGAGATTAAAATAAAAAAAAAGTAGTTAAATGTGTAAAGAGCTAGCATAGGGTTCTCATCGACCTTTAAACAGATATTTTCATACATGCAGCCAAACTAAACACGTAAACGCACACCACCTCGACATGTCTTGACAGCTATGAAAATGAGACAGTAATTTAAGGTTCACGGGCTCAGTTTGTAGTGATACGAAAATGAGACAGAGCACTTGCTAGGAGAAGAATATACAAGGAAAGGAGAAGAAATATGAAAAATGTAAGATAATTACTACAAGGTGTCCTTGTCCAAATTCCTCACATGTGGGATGTAGCCAAGATAGAAAAATCAAAAATCCACAGAACAGAATGAAGAATCCTTCCATGTCAAGGATTATATGTTGGACCTTTCGTTTCTCTAGATATATAGCTAGACCACTAGAGAGGTAAGATTATCACTTTGAATTTTATCAAACGCTTGCTTAACCCTCCCAACAAAATAGGAGAAAGATAAGACCTAATATATGGGGAAAATGAAATATGAAGCTAAACTTTGTGGTGCATTTCCTTATTGATAAGTAAGAAATAACCCGGTGCAGGTCTGACTGGCGTGATTAACTAAGAAAAACGTAGATCAAAAACAACTTCATTCTTGTATAAAAGTGTATTCATATTTTGGGCAAATGTATGTGTATGTGCATTTCTTAAATTTCCAAAAATCAGAAAGTCTTATAGGAGGCGCTAAGCTGGATACAGGGGAAGGGCTGACAGAATGTGATATGTGAGAGTGACAGTCTTGTTGTTGTTCAAGAAATTGTAGGGAGTGGTAATTTAGATTTTACTTCTTTTGGTGCTGTAGTGGAAGACATTAGAAAGCTAAGGACTCAATTTCAGGGCAACTGCAGAGTTGTTGTAGTACCTAGGCAAGCTAATATGGTTACCCATAAACTAGCTCAAGCTACTAGAGTTGATGATTCTGTTGGTGAGTGGTTTTATAATCATTGTTCGGGATGTTTTATTAGCCGATTCTATTTAATAAAACAATCCTATTGTGTTTCAAATAAAAAGAGTACATTGATGTGATAAATTTTAAAATTTTAATGGATAAAATAAAATAAGGATTCAAGTTTTCTTACAGAGGAGTGGTTATATCGGGCTGTAAAGCACTGCTGTACAAGCTTTGGGAAATTGATGTTTGTCATGTCGAAAGATCAGCGAATAGGATAGCCCATGCTATAGTTAGGGAAGCTTTTTTTTAGTCTGGTTTTGCGAATTGATGAACTCATATTTCTTAATTTGTGATTAATATTTCTTGTTCTGAATTTAATTCATCTGACATAATTCAGCCAGGTTTTTTTCATCAAACTTATGGATGTAAGTCAAGTGTAACGGGAGAGTCTATTGACTCAGGTTAGCTTAGTCCATTTGCTTCGATTTTTTCCCGACCGTTTTATTAGTAACATAATTATAAGTTTCAAAAAAACCTTAATTAAAAAATACTATGAAAAGCAAGTCATATCAGAGAACGATATGAAATGATAGGATAACCACTCCAATGGGAACTCAGCGTTTGATTTTTTTTATTTTTTTTTACCTTGAGCAATGATATGGTTATTTTCTTTTACTTTTCAATGTAGTAATGATGAAGACTAACTAAGCTAGAAAGCTAGTAGCTATCATCAGCTTCGTTTCCTATGATAACTTTTCTTGACTTAACAGATTAGTCAAGGCAGTATATGTCGAGTCTCTATGCACTACTAGACTTTATTAAGAAATTCCAAAAAATAAAAGGGTAAAATACACATACATTTTACAAAATTTAAGATTTTTATTTTAAAATTTTTAAAAATGCTTCTTATAATTTTCAGTTTTTCTAATAAAATTTTCTTTAAAACGTTAATTAAAAAATATAACAAACCACGTACATTTATAAACAAATGTCAATAATACAGTAAGCTAATATGAATCAATTAAATTAATAATTTAAGATAATTATAATAAGTTATTAGTTTGAGTCGGATTCAATTAGGTCAGTTTGAATTTAAGAACTGAGTTAAATTGTTATGTAAATAAAATTTGATTAATCCATATTTAACGTTCATATTACGCGTAATTTATAATTATTTTTAATCAAAATTTAAGATATGAAATTTTAAATATCGTAAAATTTTTAACCTAAATTACTTTCGGAACGAGGATCATCTATATGGTTTTCTCCAACCTTCTAAAGTAGTTGATATAAGATATTTTTATATCTACATTAATTTCAAATTGAAGATCATGTAAACATTTTTTATATAAAAAAATTAAGAAAAATGGCATACATCATTTTGGGATAACATCTCCCTTTTATATCAGAAGATGTAGGGTATAAAATTTTCTTAAATTATAATTGGGAGAAAAATAGGAAGATCGGAATGAACTTACAAATGTGGTCGCAATTGAAGTTACGGATTTTCAGAATATGGGTATAGTATGGAACTTGCAATAAGTTGAATCTACAAATCCAATTAAAATTTGACCTGTCTCGAGGCTTCAGACTCGGATAACTTAAAGTTCAGTTGGAGGATTGAGTTGAATATATGTTTTAATTTTAAAAATTAAAAATGATATTACTTATTTAAAATAATATTGTTTCACTTAAAATTTTAGATTCCGGATCAAATCGAACTAAACAGTCCTAGTTTAAGCTCAATCTAACCCTTAATGCTATTATTTTTACAACTTTCTCATATTCAACTCTCGTTGAATGGACTCTTAAGGTTGCAAAATTGCATTAGGACGTATTTGATGTTGAATTTTGCATACCTAGGCTGAGGAAAAAGAAGAAGAAGAAGAAGCATATATTAGCTTGGGGTAGCCACTCCTGATGATATTAGAGAGTGTATTAGGCTTGACATCGAACCATATGCTTGAGTTCGAACTCAACTTGAAATTCGATCGAGCTTAAATCGCTCAAATTTTTATCGAACTTGAGTTAAATTTGATTAATTTTTTTAATTTAAATTTTATATACGATGTTATCATTTATTTGAAAATCTCTGGATCTCCAGAAAGGATCCAGAGAGATTGTAGTTGGCTTGGACCATTGTCTCGTGGTCCTTTTCAGCCCATTATATTTGGTCATCTTGACCTGAGACTCCCAGGTCATTATCAGGAATCTTCTGTACCAGGAACTTTGGACATGACATGACAGGGCAGGTGAGCTATCTGCGTCTGATTCCAAATTTGTCTGAACTTTCATTATTAAATTAAAATGAATTTTGATGGCTCAAAGTACATGCCTGATCTCGTGGATACAAAAGAATTTTGCTCGAATTCGGATTTGTTGGATGCTATCAAGTTAGTTACTCGTAAATGCCCTCCATCTCATCCTTATCTGACAGTTGTTAAGGATATTTTGTTTTATTTACGAAAGGATTGAGCCTGTTCTATTGCCCATGTTTTGAAAAAAGGCAACCAATGTGCTGATTTTCTAGCGAAGTTAGGGTCTTCTTCTTCTCAGCATTGGCGTATGTGAGAGATGCCTGTTCCGGGTCTTCGACCCCTTCTCCAAAATGATGCTTTGTCGGTGGCGTTCTTGCGGCCTTAGGCCTCCTTGTTTTGTGTATCCTCTTCACAAAAAAAAAAAATCTTATGAGACATTGTTTTGTATCTTGTCTTCGTTTTGTGCGACGACAAATCCTTGAAGCTAGGACTTGGCAACAATAGCTCTTTGTGATCCTCTTTTCCACTTTCCTTCGTAAATAGGATGGGAAGATAGGGTTGTTAATGAGTCAGATATGTATAATTGTCAAGTTTGAGTTAATTGATTTCAAGATTTTGAGGAGTTGGTTTGACTCAAATCAATTCAGTACATATTTGGATATTCAGTACATATTTGGATAGGTTTATATCAGTAGAATTTTTGTTAGTATAATTTTTATAAGAAAGTTTTTCTAAGAAGTTGGTCAACTGATTGGCTGTTTTTAAAAAAAAGAGTTTTTTTAAAAAGCTTTATGTAGTAGATTGTTTAGTAACATAAAAATAAAAATTACTTTTAATTTTAACTATATTTTATTTTATAATAAAAATTATTATGCATATAAAAACTATTTAAAGTATATTAAACAATATGCAAAGCATAATATATTAATTATTATATAATTTTAAACCATATGAAACATAAATGAAAATATATATAACTAAATCTTTTATATGGATTATAACATAAGTAGAACTAATATCAAAAATAAATATTAAAACATATAAAAAAGTCAAATAATATTACATAACTCCCAAAATAAACGTGAAAATGTGTCTGTGAGTATTGTAGGAATTATGTGTAAAACATAAAGGCAAAAGAGGCTAAAAAATAGGTTCATTAATTGATCTGAAAAATCTACATTAAAAAAAAGCTTTTTTAAAAAGCTTCAAATTTGAACTTCTTAAAAAACTATATTTTGGCTGCCAAAAAGCTATATCTATTAAAGAAGTGTTTTTTATTTTACAGTTAAGCACTCAATTTTCTAAAAAATAGCTTTTGTGGTGGAGAAAAGTGCTTATTGATCTTCTAAAAGCCTATCCAAAGAGGCACTTAGTCTTTTTCACTAAGCTTATTGCTATCATTTATTTGATATGGAATGTTATCATACTCAATCATAAATGATAAGTTTTGGTTTGAATGCTAGGTTTGAACTAATTAATTTAGGACATTTTGAGACTTATTACGGCTATCATAATATATATTGTACTAGCTATTTGAATTGTGAAAAACATTCTTTTAGACCAATGATCAATGTTACAATTAGATGAGATCTTTCTCTTGAATCAAAGTTAAATACTCTTGAATTTATCACGTTTATATTAAGTTGATTTATTTTGATTCTTTGTAGATTTAATATGAACCCTAACTTCATTTTTATTTCAGTTCTCAGTTACAAAAAAATATTTGATTTTTTTTTTTGGGTCCCTACTCCCTTGCCAAATGTGCCTTATGTGGCAAGTAGGGCCTAAAAAAAAGTCCCTTTCTATCCCTCTGCTCTCTCATTAAATTTGGATAGCTCACAGAGTCAAAGATGAGATAAGGTTGATTTCATTCACGAACTACTCAATGCTATCAGTATCTCTCTGTTGGACTCTTCTAATTGTAAACCACAAATTAAAGTGGAGTTTACAAGAATAAAATATTCCATAAGCTCTAATCCCAAGCCTTTGTTGGCTCACTCAATTTCTATGTAGAGGTAGATAGGAATGCAAATCTTCTATTACTTCTTGCTATCCAAGTTGAATGCCTCTGAATGATGCAACAATACAGCCATATGCATGCCATTAAAGCTATTGTTGTACCGATTATACCTAAAAAGAACAGCTCATAGACTTAATATTGCAACTTATCTACCAATGTTTAACATAGTAAAGTTTTAGTCCTTTTAAAAGTATTTTGGTAAAAAGAAAGATCACCTCTAGTTATAACAATGATTCTAATTTTTCCCTCCATACTGACCAAAAGATTACTTCCTAATGTTGCAATCTAAAGAGTTTATAGAAGAAAATTAGTAATGTAAGTTAAACAATATTAAATTTTTAGAGGCAGATGAGTACTTTAATCCTATACATTCTAATAATAGATGGTAATAATATAACCTCACAAACATCGAAACTAATGAGATAATATACAATTAAGAACATACACATATATAATTGTTATTTTTCATATTGAAATTTGGTTTTGTAATATTCTATTTTAGCAAATTGAATAGCATTCCTAGCATTAAACTAATGACGCAGGCCAAGGCTTTGAAAGAGTCTTTGAAATTTAAGAAAAATGTTTCCTTAAGTTATTAAGAAAGTTGTTTTTTAATTTTTTTTATTTATTTTCAATTTAATTGAGATAAATTAAATTTATAATTTTATTTGTTTAGAGAATTATTATTCAATTTATTTATAAATTGTTTCTTTATTTATAAATAATAAGTTTCTTGATTTAATTTTGAAAAGATATTTTTCTTGATTTAATTTTGAAAAGTGTTTTCATTTATTAATTAAGAAAAATAAACTTTCTTTAATATTTTCAAAATAGTTTTCTAATTTATTAAGGAAAGATTTTTTAATTGATTAAGAAATCAGTCTCTGAATAAATAATATAAAGGACATTCCTAATTAAATTTGAAAAGTTTTTCATTTAATTTTGAAAGTAGTTTCTTTTTTAATATTAGAAAATAGCTTTCTAATTAAGGAAAAATAATTTCTAATGAGATTAGAAATAGTGATTTCTAATTAGATTAAAATAGTTTTCTAATTGGATTAAAATATGTTACTTATATAATTTTGAAAAAGAGTTTTTCTAAATTATAATGAGTAAGAAGAATAATTTATTGAAAATTGTTTTCAGTTAAAGTTAAAGGAGTAAAGATAATTAGAAATAGTTTCCAATTGTATTTGAAAACTGTTTTCAGATCAAAATAAATTTATATTTGGAATAGGAATTTAGTTTATTAAGTGATGAGTTTAATATAATTTAATTTTCTAAAGAGTTTGAAATATTATTTTAGATTACGAATATCAATAACTAAAATCAAACGAAGCTTTATGTTTTATGCATATAATTTGATTATGAGTGCATAAGTTGCATCTTTATTTATATGGTTGATATATATATTGCATGTGTGTTAAATTGTATGTTTTATATGTGTGATATTTTACATGCAATTTTGTGTTTGATGGGACGAATGAAGTTAAAATCTCTCGTTAAAATATTAAGTACACGTTAAGATCATGATTCTTACCTTATATTATTATAAGAATAAACCAGAGTTCTATTTATTGTTTGGCTTGTAGAGTAAACTCAATGCTATTTTAATCCAAACATATTTAGTGTTATGACAGTGGGTTCTACTTAACTAAATTTGTGTGAATTGAATGAGCAAACTCATGATAATACGAATTTAGAGGCAGGGTTAGGAATGACATATAAGATATGTTTTGGAAAAATTTATCATCAAATAGATTTAGGAGTCACATGAGATATGATTAATAAAGTTGTTATCTACCTAATTTAAGTTTAGTTGGTTTGTTAACCAAACTCAAGATCAATTATATTTGAATGAAATCCTAGCCCATTAGAAAGATTAAAGAAATATTTTTAAATAATAGTGAGGGCTATTATTTCGAATAAAATAATGAGAGTAACCAAATACATGATTAAAGTCCTAATGTCATTTCGTAGGTATGACATATAATTAATTACATGTTTTTCTTACGTCTATATTTTTTTCTAAGTGGAATTTACCTTATTTAGTATATTCGATACTCAATTAGTGAACTAAATTTTTTGGACATAGGTTTATGTTTTGAGAAGAGTTCTCAAAGTTAAATAGAAAATCGTACGCCCATTATGCAATTTTGTTATAATCCTATTGATGATTCGATGACAAAGTTTTAGAGATATGTTAAAATCATATAGATGAGAAAATGTATTGACATCTTACGTTAACTAATGTCTTATAAACTTTGATTACAACATCTAGGAATGACAATGGACATTAATATAATGCAAAAAGACTAGCGCATATTATGTGTTTCCTTTAGAAGAAAGTAGTCGATCTCATAAGCTAAAGTATGGAGATACTTAAACAAACGTGTGTGTATTTATTAGAGAACAAGTTCACTGAATAGACCTGATATGAGAAATTCATTTAGAACATTACTTGTATGTTTATAGAATTCTCATTGTGATGATTGTATAAGTGATCCTTTGATTTGAGGTCTCCAAAGTTATCTTGTATAGGAATTGCTATGTTTTGATACTACTTATAACATATTTAATCATAGGTCAATCAATTGGTAGTCATTGGATGTAACATGAACTATATGGAGGTAGTTGTGTGATCAAGATATGATTCATCACCCTAAAGTAGTTAGAGGATAATGTTTAGTTGTTCTCGATTAGTATTGATTCAGGAAATCCTTAGCCAAGGTAGAATGACGCTTTATTAATAGTTTATAAATTCCATTAATTGAATCGATAGCTAATAGCAAAGAACTAATATGATTGGACTAAAAATAGAGTAGACATTAATTTCATGTTCTATGTCTAATCGAAACATTGTATGATGAAAAGATTGAATTATGCGAAAAAATCATGCACAGAATGATTAGTCAAAACCAGTTTAACATTCCTAAATACTTGGGTGGTAATGATGCACAGTTAGACGCCAATATAAATTATGTGCATGCTAAACTTGCATCCAATTATAAATTGTTTAATTGGAGAACTAAATATACATTAAAAGGCGTTTTAATTTATCTAATTCTAATTATGAATTAGAATTATAATTATAATTTATAATCATTACTAACATATTTGGGAACTTAATAGGTCTCACATAAAGAATGGGTTGAAAAGAGCAAAGATATTTTAATCAAGTTGGACTTGATTGTAAAGTTTATGAAACTTTATAATTAAATATAAGATATTTAATAAATAAGGATCAATATGAAATATTGGATTTTATTTGGCCATAATTGGTATTTAATTAGAATTATTTTCAATTCTAACTAAAGGATAATTGAAATTAGAATTTAATTTCAATTAAACTACTAAAACATCCAAAACCTATTATAAATTGGCTTAAGCTTTAATTGAGCTAACACTTCTTGCTTAACTCTCTCTATAAGAGTTACAGAGTTCTCTCAGCCTATTCTGTAGATGCCGTTAGAGGCCAGACACTTGTGCGGCTACGATAATTAAGATGGATCAGTTTCAAAAACGGTTCATGGGATAGAATAAGAAAAGGATCAAACTTCATAATAAGGTATGAATCAAGATTTATACTTTGATTTATGTGTTAATCATTTTATCAAATTAAAGAGATCTTGATTTTTGGGAAATTAAAAATATGAAAAATTTTGTAATTTTTTTGTTGCGGTCAAGATTGGATTTCATCCCTGTTTCCTAATGATCGATACCCTCAACCAATTATAGACTTGCAATCACCTTAAAGCCACCACGTTAGCTCCATCGACTCAATATCCAAAGACATAAGATGACTGCCCTAAAAATACCATATTGACATCAACAATAGAAGGTACTAACACTACTCGAGAAGTTAAGATAAGCCATTGTGGTTAAAGAACTTATCACCAATTTCTTAATTGAAGCAACTAACATTGCTATCATGTGAACATTTAAGCATCTCAAAGTAAGTCACCACATTTAAAGTAGTTAAATTACAAGGTCAGATTTTCGTGCAGTTATGTAAAATAATAATGTTTGTTGATTTTGGTTCTTAGTTGTTGGAAAAGAGAGTTTGGGGGACTTAAACATGTTTGTTGCAATTGTTTTTAAGATTGATCTTTATAATATCTCCATTTACAAAGTAGACAGGAAACTCTCTCATGAATAAATCATCAGTTGAGTTACAGTTCATGCCATTAAGACAATCAGGTGAAAATCCAGAAAGGCATGGAAGATGGTTTTTGCCAAATATTAGGTTGCACTTTTATGATGTATTAGTTGAAACTAATAAGTTAACAATGTTTTCCAAGAAGAAGATGGTATTAATTTGAGAATAAAGAGAGAAGAAATTGGAAGTTCAAGGGAAAGAGAGAGGAAAGAGGCCCCCTATATTGATAACTAAAATGAAAAAAAGGAATGTCAACACATCTTGGAAAAATGATTGATCTATATTAATAGACCCACTAAAGACCCAAACCATATAGTACTTATTACTAGTATCATGGATAGATATGTTTTTAGATCTCGCATTTCTAATCCTCCTCCTTTATTTTGTAAAGGTGAATTCTATTATGGAGTCGTGTGCAGTTGGCAAATAATGCCTATAAGGTTGTTTAACTCTATCTTTCTTATTATTTTTTATCCCTTCTCCTCACCCTATCACTATCATGCGAGATAGAGTAACTATTTATTTGAATTTTCTTATTTTAATTTTATATCATCAAGGTAATGATTCATCAACCTGTTGTTGTTTTTAATAAGGCATAAATAGGAGAATTTATCATGGAAGCAAGAAAACTACCGAAACTGCTAGAAACCTTCACATGAGCTTATGCACAAAAAATGACAAATCCAGAGATGTTTTTCCTGGTATTGGTCCAAATTTAAATGCCCAAGCATAATTTGGAGCATTCAAAAAACTTGAAGATCCAAGGACAAGAAGACAAGTAGTATTGTTGATAATTAGACAGTAAATGAAAGAATCAGAGAAGAATAATGCCGTAATGTCCCACATTTTATTAAAGAAGAGAAGCCTTTTAAATAGGCATAAACATAAAGGAAAAGAAACGAAATCATTGATGTCTATAATTACAGCAGCAATTATTGACCAATAAAGTAGAAAGTAACATTTCCTAAAGAGTAGGACAGCTTGTTGACTGTTTCAGAATCACAATTCAACACCCTGTCGTGATTCGAAATTACACACTCCAAGCAAGGTTCTAAATAGAAGAAATTTGTCCTTTGACAATGACTTTGTCAAAATATCTGCTAACTGATCATGAGTGCTGCAGTATTGGACATCCACAACTCTTCCAACCACCAAATCTTTGACAAAATGTAGTTGTGTATCTATGTGTTTAGTTCGACTATGTAACGCTGGATTTTTAGTCATGAAAATAGTCGATTTGTTGTCGCAGAAAATAACAGTTGTTGCCTTTTGTTGTTGTTGTAAGTCATTCAGAATACCTCTCAACCAAACAGCCTGACATGCTACAAAAGCCATCGCTACATACTCTGCTTCAGTGCTGGAAAGAGCTGTTATAGGCTCCTTTTTGGAGCTCCACGCAATAGCTCCTGACCCTAAAGTGAAAACATGAGCTGACACACTTCTTTGATCATCAATACAACTTGCAAAATCAGAATCCGAGTACCCATATAATTTCCTATAACTTACTGTACCAGCAACATATCGTAAAATTCGTTTTGCAGCTCCAAAATGTACTTGTGATGGCTTCTCCATGAACCTAGAGATGGTGTTAACTGAGAAGGCAATGTC
>JANKOE010000005.1:1374175-1398648 GCA_026284465.1 Erythroxylum citrifolium
TATTAAAATGATGAAATTGTATTATTGTAATATTTTAAATACTTTGTATTATTCTTAATTTTATAATGGCATGATGAAGATGTCTTTGTTTATATTTATTGTGGTTATTATTTATATATAAAATATTTAAAAATATTTTTATTTCATATTAATTGTTATTATTATTTATTATTAAAATTTTTGAAAACATGGTTGATGTAAACAGTAAACTAATAAAGTGTACAATACAACTGTATAATATACCAATAATTCCAAAAAAAAAATTAAAAAATTTTAAGGACTGTTTTATAAATTTAAAAAATTTCTCAAAACGATACTCGATACCGGTACAGTTCCGTTCCAGAGCTCAATCCGGTACTGAGTTCGGTACGGTATTCATAACTTTGCTGTAATCACTGGCTTATGAATAATATAATTCACATTTTCTAATATTCATGTAGGGAAAAACCCCTTTCTCATTATCCTAAAATAGGCTAATGGTATTACACTAAAAAAGGTTAGTAGGTCGATCTTTGCCTCATCCATTTTGTAGCAGACCATTTCTCTCCTGACAAAACCTCGCATCCTCCATGTATGCTCTTCTGATCAGACTGTCCATCTAGTCCCTGAAAAAACAAGACCAAACAGCAGCCTCAAACTATTAGTTTCTATCAAGGACTAAACAACTGCAACCTAAATGCACTTTATTCTTTGAAACCTAAACGTAAAATCCATGAAGATAACTTGAACAAAGCCAGAAAACTTCGGATGTTTGAAAGACATACCATGCTCCAGAAAAGCACTGCATCTCCTTTAACTGGTTTTACAGACAGCCCTTTGACAATCTTTCCGCCACAGCTGCATTCACCAGTACCAGCCTGCAATGGCTCACAGGTTTAACCACCCAAAATTAACTCGCGACAATTGGATGCTTCAACAAACATATTTGTAGCAAGAAAACATTCGCATGTATTGAAATAAAAGCAATATATGCCACTAGAGGCTATAATCACTATCACAGATCATGGAGACCCTGATTTCACACATAAAAATATGGAGTCTGGCAATCTCAACTTTTAAAGCTAGAGGAACCATATGTCTAACACGACAAAATGGAAACCAGACATCAATTAGCAAGCACTACCATTGGAAAATATGTTTCTCCCCCCTCTACATCATCACTTAGGTATATCAACATTGTTGCTATTTGCTGACCCCCAAGCTTCAAATTAAACTACATCAAAGAAAAAGAAAAGGTAAGGTGTGGTTTTACATTAGATGAATGAAAATATTTATGAAAGAACCATGGATATTGTAAAATTCGGAAAAGGAAAGGTTAAATGACTCACGGTATCTGAAAAGTAGTCATGATGTGGCTTGTAGAACTGATTCTTCTCATACCTGTACTGCAGTAGATGGTAACATGGTGCGTTTTTGATATTACATATATGTAAATAGGTTAGATCCCCACCTTAACACTTGTACGAGCTCTCCATTTTCTACTGGCACTTGAGAATAGACAGAAATCCTTTTCTCAATTGCCTGATTGACAGAAAGATCGAGACAGAGAGAAACTTAGTCAGTTTCCTGTTAATTTCCTTGAAGTAGAACAAAAAATTGGTATGCAAATTTGTTCAGACACAATTGACACCGAAAGGATAAGAAACATAGCAGGAGCAGGTTCCAGTATGTCTAGAAAAATTAAATAATTCTGGGAGTAACCGACCACACTGTATGAATAAATAGTGTAAGCATGCCCAAAAAAGGAAATTAAAACTAATCTTAAATCTTCTCAAGCAGTTCAGACAAGAATCAAGAGTGACAGTTCCTGCCAACGAGGATGAAGAGAAGCAAGTATAAAACTACTAACCTGTACCATTGGATATTTTCTCTCTTCAGGACTCAAAAACATACCAGAGCTTGTCCTTACGTTACTTTTTATTCCCTGAGATAGACAAACATTATCCAGTAGTCTGTGTAGATGAATAACTTTAAGTCTACCTTATCTGGATGCATAATCCAACTTTAAGTCTACCATATCTGGATGCATAATCATTTGCTTACAAAGAGACTTGACTACTGCCTAAGTTGGATTACATAATACATATAAGAATCATTATTTTAAAATAAACAAAATGCGAGAGGAGACATGCTTGCAATCTTCTATTGCCCAGGAAAAGGTAGAACAAAGATGCTAACGTATTTACGAGGATAGCATAGAAAGACATTTTTCTCATCCACATTCTGCACTCAGCTCCCAACCGAGATTCAACGTCGTCAAACATCACAAAGGAAAAAAGAAGAGAAAGATTGATAGATTATATAATTAGGGAGATGGGTTAAACAAACCTATGATCATCCCAACAGTAACGAAGGTAAGGAGACCAAAAACGATCTTCATAGCAGAAGCCATGGGCGTCTGTTCCTAAGAATCCCAATAGCAGAGAAAGAGATCAGAGAGGGAGGGAGGGAAGCAGGAATGGGGGGAGAAGCTAGCAGAAGAAGGAGCTAAAGAACAGCAGTAAACGCATTCACAACAACATGACTTTGCTTCGTGGTTCGACGATGATGACGGTGGTTCGACGAGGCGGCGGCGAGTTGTTGGAGCGTTGTTGGAGCGGCGTGTAATGTTGGAGCCGATTTCATCAGATGTTAAAGTAGGTTTTTGTCTTTAAGCAGTATACGGTAATAATCCATCCAAGGCTAATAATCCAACAAAATACGTATGATACAGATAATGGAAGGGTAAATTTGTCCAAAAAATTTCAAATGGGCATTTTGAATGAAATTACAAAAAACAGGGGCTAGATTGAACGAATTAAAAATATAGGGGCTAATTTGAATACTCCCCTATAACACAGGGGCTATTTTGTGCTATTTGCCTATTTGTTTCTATTTTTATTTTCAATTTTAAATTCAGCTAAAAACCTGTTTGTTTGATTTTTTAATTTGTAGTTTTTGTTTAGGTTTCTTCCGGTTTTCAAAAATTAAAAAAAAACCATAAAAAGTAGTTTTTCCCTGTTTTTGTTATTTTTATAATTTGATTTATTAACATTTAAATACATATTATTTAATTATTAATAAAATTTATGAATAATTTAATTCATGATTATATACCTAATAAATTAAAATTAATTATCAATAAAATTATGAATAATTTAAATTTATTTAATTTTTATACTTATAATTTATTTAATTAAATTTTAATAATTATTAATAATATAATTAAATTTAAAATATATAAATATTCACATAAAATACGATTTAATAATTAAAATTTCTTTCAAATAAATATTAATCTATAAATAATTATTTATTTTATTAAAATAACATAATTTTATTAATAATTTGTTAGTAAATATTATATAAGAGATTAAATAAATTTATTTAATTAAAAATAATTTATCTTTAAATTTTATCTAACATGTAATTATTATGAATGATAAAAATATAATTATATTATTATTAACAACCAAGCAAGTTTTTGTTTTTATTTAAAAAAACATAAACAATAAATTGAAAACGAAAATTAAAAATTACATTAAAAAAACTAGACGTGGAATCAAACTGATCCTTAATAAATTTAAAATTAAACTAATCATTTTTTTTAATAAATAACATCATTTTACGACGATTGCATCATTTTAAAACGTCACTAGAGTGTATTCGTGTGAAGAAAGTTTTGGTCTTATTTACGGGTCTTGAGCGAGTACACCAAAATCCAACTTCGTCTTTAGCCTAAGAAACCAACAAATCCATCATTTAGAAGGCCCACAAAAATTATAGTTAGTCACTCCATTGTATTTTCTTTGGATTTTTTATATAATTGGACTGATGCTTTCGTATATTTTCGTTTATTTAAGATTTGGAAGACATTGTAAATTGAATTTGTAATCCAAAGTCGGTCCATATATTGAAGAAGTTACTAAAGGTGACAATAAGTTAGATCAAGTTTAGCTTTTACCAATTAACAATCGGCCACGATGAGTTAAATTAAAATAAAATCAAATAAGGGAGTATTTGGATATTGAATTCAATTCACATGTTTTGAAGTACAAAGAATAGGTGAGTTCAATTTATGCATGTAATTGAAACTCATCTCTTTTATAAATTGAATTTACTCCTTTATGTATAAGAATTCGATTACATTAAAGCTTAAGGAAGACACCTTTGAATAAAAAACTGTTGTTTGCTGCGAGTTTATAACCGGACATTCATCAAAGCTTATATATTTATTGTAGGTTTTTATTGAGTATAATTCTTTGCCCTGTATTTCTTATCAATAATCACTCTGTGTCATTTAAAGGTAGCGTCTTGTTTTTTTTGTTTTTTCATTATTTGGACTACTTCACTTCTCACTCTCTTGTGCTTCACTTAACTGGATTTCAAAGACTATTAATTAAAATGTTATTAATAATTAATTAACTACAATATAATTAATTAAAATATAATTCATTCATTAATTAAAAATTATAATTAATTAATTAATTATATTTTATTTTATTTTAATTAATCAATATATTGTAATTGATTAATTACAATATAAGTAATTAAAATATGATTAAATAATTAATTAAAATATAATAAATTTTTATTTCTCAATATTTTTTACAAATCAACAACTGTTAATGGTAATAGTAATTGTTCATTCCTCTTAACCAACCATAATAATAATAATAATAATATTCATTATCGTTTCTCACTATATTCATTCTCATTCCAAACAGTGTAATTGAATTCATTTACAATATTACTGAGTTTGTTTCAAACAGTAAAAATTGAATTTAATTCAATCTTATTAATGTAACTGAATCCAATTCGTTAATGAATTCAATTCAGAGGTTTCCAATCAGTCTTTAAGTTTAGGAAAAGTTTGAAATTTAGGTCTTAAGATGTGGGTGAGTTGGTGAAGTAGAGGTAATGGACCAAAAAATCTTTTGTTCGAATCTCCCTACGTACACTCTCTTGATTGAGCCTGTCGTACAGGATTTGCCTAGTAGGGAGTATCCAGTTGGCGTGATTTGCAGGGTATTGCGTCAATTCAAAGATTTACCTAGTACGTATTCAAATGATAGCGGCTGCTGATTCTTCCGTTTCCAAAAAAAAAAGCTTAAAATTCATGCATAAATTAATCTTATTTTTAAAAGATGAACTCCTTGAATTTTAAGGTTTTTGAGTTTTGGATTAACTGGGGTCTCCTAAGTCTAAAATTCAATATTTTTAAAGCTTAAAATTAAAATTTGAAGAATTTATTGACTTAAAATAAGAGCTTCTAAATCTTTTAAAATTAAATGTGAAGAATTTAAATTCAGACTAAAATATTATCTGTAAGAATTAAGGACGCATGTCATTGATTAGGGATAACAATTTAAGCCTCACTAAACTCATTTTTTACCAGTTTAAAATTAATAAATTATATTTAAATTGATCGAACTTTAAATCAGACTTAAATTTAGATAATTAACTTAAATTTTAAACTAGTTTGTTAAAAATGATATTGTTTTAATGTAATTATTCAAATAATGTCACTTTTAATTTGTAATTTTGAAATTTTAAAGAGCTAATTAATATCATTTTCATATAATTTTGATGTTGTTTTGTGACGGTCCACCGTGACCCCCTTGCGAGACCTACCTCTAACGATTTGATAAGTGATGGAACCCTGATCCCTGGTGCCTTAAACAAGGCAAGATGCAACTGACAGGACCAAAAGATCTGAACAGGAAGCAGGTGTAATTCCCAAGGAACCAAGACCTCTCGATTCCTTGTACGTACACTGCATCAGGAGCGATGCCATTAGACTACCCCTTTTATGCTTCGTGATGCCAAGATGGTGGGCTGGCAAGTCATGGAAAGTTCATGATTGGTTGTTAAGCGCAAGACAGGGCAGCCCATCATTCGTCCCAATACACGGAATGAAACAAGCACCCCCTAAAATTTAATCAAAATTTTAAAACCCATTTAACACTTATTAACCTGTAATTTACTCATAAATTCCTATTCTTGGCCTATCAAACTTGTGGAATAAACAATACTGACGTGTGGTTCGAAGCCTTGAACCGCTCAATATCGTTGAAAGGATGGTCAAAAACTAGGGTCTAAGCAACAATCACGGCTTAGGGTCTGTCTTCAAACGGAACGGCTATGTCTATATACACCGTATAATCTTGGACTGGGTCGGTGTTTATTTACGTCATGGATGATCTAAGCAACATGTTTGCAGCAAACAAGTGATGCCTAACACTTTCAATCCAAGATTGAAGAGAGTAGAATGGCCTAGGAGCTATGGATGGCATATGAAAGTGATCCGACACGCCCAACAACGTACGAATGAATGTGTCCCATCATCCCGAAAAAACACGCAAACATTACATTAGTTTCACAGCATCCTATGATGTTCATCAATCTTCCCCTTGACTTGGATGAGTTAATGCAAGATTATTAGCAAATTGCGTAGGTGAGCTGCTCATCTATGTATAACAGTATAAGTGAGGTAGGGACATATGAGTCGAATACCTTTCAGAACACCCCCAAATTTTTTTTTCCCTGAAGAATGATGAATTGAGAGGAAAGGTATATTAAATTTTTTAGTTAAATTATTTTTATTATCTAATTTTAAAGCATTAATTTGTTAAATAATTTTATTTTATACACTTTAAATATAGAAGACGTAAATTTTCACTAATGAAAAGAAAAACTTTGCTAAATAAGTTAAAAAGTTAATAAATGTTTTCGGTTTTGCGAGGTTAAGGAAAAGTAGGGATGTTAATTTTAACCTGACCGTAACTTATAAAACGATGTTGTTTTTTTTTACATTTTTTAAATATATAAGGTGGGCTTGGTTAGCTCGGCCCGCCTGTGATTTATCCGGTCAAGAGTCACTCCTAACTCGATCCGGTCCGACCTATTAACATCTTTAGAGGGGGAAATATTAATTATACATAATCTTTCTTTTGTATTTTTACAAAAAAAAAAATCTTACTCAACTTGTGACCTTAAAGTTACAAATAAGTAACTTTTCTAATTACTCTAAAGCACGCCTTTGAAAATATAAACAAAAATCCTAATAAGTTATACGTAAAATGTATACTTCCTAAAAATTATATATATCGAGTCTACTTGTGAAAAACACATATATCAAAGAAGTAGCTAGAATCCACCATTCTCTTGTGCTCTCCGTGACCATGTTGTGTTCATGGCATTTTCAACTTTGAAGCCACTCAAACGCGCTCATTAATGGCATTGTATGCTCGAAGACCACCTTGTAGGGTCATCTATGGTCATCTGGTTGGGAATGTGTCCTCTCACAAGCTTTGTAGGTGCTTTTGGGGTCTTTTATAAGTCTTTTATAACACACTTTGTTTCTTTAGTGTATCGATGATGGCACAGAAAAGCAAATGGAGGAAAAAGGTTGGCTTTGATGCTTACTTTATACTAAAATTTAGCACTACTAGGTCAACCATTCTCCTCTAAAATAATTGACAACTTTAAATACTACTAAAATGGGATAATGGGTTGTGTTTTGGTTGAGGATTCGATGAAAGATCTTATGGAAATTTTTTCTATGTTTCTTGAATCAGCAGTGAAGGTTTGAAACTTCCGATGTCTCTTTCTCCTTCGATTCCTATAGACCCACATGGCTTATTCCACTTCTCCGGTTGGCCAACTCAATCGATTCGGGTTCGAGTGGTAATTAAAGGGTTGTTTCTCACTTTAATGATTTAACAAATGACGAATCAAAGAATAAAAATATATTAGACCTCGAGTCTATCACTTGCTTATGAGTTATTATCTTATCAAGTAACTTAATCAAAAAATGTATTTTATAAAATATTTTATGTATTCACTAATTTATTCAAAATAAGTGTCAATTTTATTTTTCGTGTTTGATTTAAATGGCACAATCATGTATTGTTAAGAACTCATCATCGTCGTCGTCGTCGTCGTCACCGATACTTAGTAGTAGTCCCATTGAGGTGCAATGTTTGACATGTATAATCAATAACTCATCATCATCATTATTATCATTACATCCAATCTGAAGCTCCGTAATAAAGCAGGGTTTGGGAATATTTGTTAGTATGCAGCCTTATCCCTATATAGTAGAGAGGGTGTTTCCGATAAACCCAGTTGTCGATATAACAACAAAAGAGTAATGTAAGTTAAAGAGTAAATAAGTAAATTGTGTATCAAATAAAACCCACAACAACCTAACCTAGGGAACAAAAATTAGAACTTTAACAAAAAGAAAATTTATTAAGAAGATACGAATGTGAAGAGTTTTTAAAATCACCAAATCATCGAGCATTCGGCTATGTGTATCAATCTACCGTTTTTAAAAAAACTACAATATTTCATTATAACAAGTAGAACAAAACCAATTGCAATGAAAATAAACCAAGTAACCATTCATAAGATTTTACAGATCCAACCCTTACTAGAGCCATAGCAGCATAGCAGAAAAATGGGATTTGTTGAAGCGAAAGAATAAGAGAAGATCTCCCAAAACGAAACTATAAAATTATTGAGCTTAAAAATTCAATCTTGACATAAACTCAACAATATCAAATATAAAGAGATCAAAATAATAAAACCCAGAAAGCATTCAACCTTAAATCAAGAACTAATTTGCTTAATTCAATAACTAATTTTATACATTATATTTATTTCAATTTGGACCAGGTTAAATTTATAACTTACATCCTTGTCTGTACTAATGACCGAATCCAAGTAAGTCTATATTAAGCTCCTATCTTTATATATGACTCATTTTATTCTTATTTCTCTTTCTTATATTAGTTAGGCTCTTGAATTTCCAATTCTCTTTCAAATCTCAAGGCGGAAGAGAAAAAGAAAAAAGGGCAGAAACGTCTCATATGGCCTTGGCATATGTTACAACACCGACATATCTTTGGATCCCTTAACTGAGTTGCAAAAGTTCTTTGTGTTTGTGCTCTTTCCTACTCCGATTGGACAGGTTGAATTTAGCAGACAGACATAAATGCATCTCGAGATGGTGCATTGTCGTTGTTATTATGCACAGTACGTGATTTGTGAACGAGTCAACCTTTGTGTGTTTAATGAACCAAGTTTTTATAATTTAAGATTGTGTACGAGTCAACCTTTGTGTGTTTAATGAACCAAGTTTTTATAATTTAAGATCTTCTCTCTAATTTTATCCGGTCAAATACTATTTAATGTTTACAATAATATCTAGAGACCCTTTAATTTTATTTAATAGCCAAAATGACATCATTTTAGGCATTAAATATGGTTAGATTTCATAAAATTAAACAAAGGATCCTCACTCCATTCCATTGAATTTCTTGTAAAGAAGAGTGGTGGGATAGGGATGCCATTGGATTGGACTAGGCCAGACTGCAGATTGAGTCAGTTGGATTGTCTAAAGTGGTGCTATTTTTTTTTTAAAATATTAACATGATATTTTTTAGGAGGGTTCAATTATAGGAAGGTACCTTTAAGTCATTCACACTCAGACTAATCTCCGCTCGAGCTGGGTAAATCCCTTGTGGGAGGCAAAGCTCTGATCCCAAATTTTAAACGGTTATATACATGAGGACAGTTCGAATTCACGATCTCACTTAAATAAAAAAAGCCCCTTGTCAAGTCACCCGGTGTCTGGAGTTACACTACATTAGTCATTTAAATTGCCATGAACGTAAAACCTTGCTTCCTTCCTTCAGTTTCCAAAGCCAAAAGGACAAGGAGTGGAGCGCTGCCGCTGGCTGGGTCATGGACTTTTGTTTGTTGTCATTTAGAGCTTTGAATTTGAGCAATTTGGATAAGGAAACAGTACGAGTCATCAACTCAAATTAAGACATGTTTGACCATGATGTTATATCATTTGATGTCCTTTACTGTCAGTAATTCTTAATAATTACTCTTCCTAATTGGCACGTAACCGTTTACGTTTACCCCTAAGTTTAACAAGGTAAGTACACCCATCCTTTTTGTCACTTTCTAATAACATTCAGCACCATAAATTAGTGAGGTTGATTCGTGTCTTCAACTTTTGAACGTCACCAACTACAATTGTTTTGTTTTGTATTTTTCTTAATATTGGTCAAACTTATTTTTGGTATTTTTCAAGCATATATTAGACATCAAATACAAACTGACCTAAACCCAGGTACAACAATTTTTATGTGACTCCAAGTCAATGAGTTTGGTCTGAGTTGAACAAGTTTTAGGTTAAGACTTAAATTTAGCTTTTAATTTTAAACTTTGGATTGAACCTGGGTTCAAGCTATTTAAGCTTACCTCACCTCATGTTGAGTACAACATCATTTTCTATCCGTGCTTGACTTATATTTGATCGATCTAAGTCAGAATATAAATTTTGGATCGAATTTGTACCCCCTATTTAGACGTGGGTTGGCACTGCTCAGTCTAAATTAATGAATAAAAACTTGACTTGTTTGAATTTTAAACTTAAGGAAATTGAATTAGGCTAAGTTAACCGATCCGAATTGATTTGATTAAAAAATCAATACATTTAGTTTTGATAAATACTCTTGCTTTTGTTAAAAGTTTGGTCAATTTTGGATCGCCTTATTATTTAGACCAAACAATTCAAAATTCAATCAAATTTAATTTGACCCTTCCGAAATCTTAACATTAGGTAAATCATTAGGTGACAAGTTGTACTAACATGTTTTAACTTTTCATCCAACCACATTTAAAAAGTCTCAACTCGTGGACACGAGATGAGACACTAAACCCACACGTGGACGGCTTACAGGGCAACTTAGTGACTTACAAGTATATGAAAATTTGGTCACTATACTTCAGGTTTTTCCTTGAAATACAAATGCTTAATCATGGAGCTTAGATCCTGGAAGAAGCCACCAAGCGATTGTGACCCATGTAGTGTCAGGACTCAGGACACAACCTGTGACAGCATATTCGTTTCCTCTTAATTCGCCTGGCAATATTCCTATGCTACTTCAGGAATTCTAGATCCTGGGATTTATGTAGAACAGTCGGATTTGTTGTACTTTGTTCTGGAACATTGGAATTTATGTCTTCCATCTCTTCCAAACTCTCCAGGGAAATTTCCTCAAGGTTTCCAATGTTTTGATGTTTTCATCAATTGCTTTCATTTGGTCTATCTCCGTGATATGCATATAAAATATTTTCGATGTTTTATCCCATCCTTTTTTGTTTTGTTTTGATAACAACAATGCATGCAATAACAATTCTATCTAGACTTGGTATTAAACCCATTTGGCCAAAATCATAGTATCAATTCAATTAATTTTTATTTAAAATAATATTTGATTATTTGAAACAATTTCATTTTATTTGCTATATTCAAATTTAGAGTCAAAAAAAAGTTTAAACTTTATCAAAACCTGACCTATTAATTCAAACCAAGTCGTATTTGACAAAAAGTAATATCTTTAAAATTTTCTATCTCGAAACATCCAATAATTTATAAGTTCCTAAATTAAAACTTGTTGTCTTTTTTGTTTCCTTTCTTAACATTAGTATTAACATGTGTTTTATTCTTTGTCATAACCTTTTTTTTCCCATAACATTGGAGGCTTTTATTTCTTTAAAATCTCATGTGTGGTTGAAGTAGTTTACTTGTATTGGGAACTTGAAACAAAATCGTAGAGATAAACGGAAAGCTAATCAATTATTAAGGTTTTGTTGGGTACTTATATTCTTAATTTTATCTTTATAATGTTATTAGCCATCACATAAATTTAATACATTATATTTCATTTCACCTGTGTTGATACAAGGATTGCACTTTTGTATATTATATTTGAGGGAGAGATCGGTTGCTCATTTATGATTAAAAAGTTATAGGTTCGAATAACAAAATCAATCTCTTTGTAAAAATATAAGGGTAAGACTGTATATATCGATGACCTTCTCTAATCCTCCACAAAGCAGAGAACCTTACGCATTAGATACGTTGGCTTTTGTATTGATGTTTTAAAACAAAATTATACATATAAACATTTAAGTTTTTTTTATCGATACTTAAAATTTGAAATGTTTTAAATTTACTTATTACATTAAAATTTATCATTAATCTTTATCGTGTTATTTTTTGATAATTATTTATCGTATTATTAGTTATAAAATAAATTTTATATTATATTTATCTTGCATGTTATTCAAAATGATCTAATATTAAAAAAATGTGACTCTTATACGACATTATTTAGGGGTATAAATAAATATCAAATTAACAAAATATAATAGAATTGTAAAGTATAATAAATAATAATTATCAAAACATAAAAAAAATAAAAAGTTAAACTGTCTTGTAATAAAATAATTATTAAAAGTGATTAAATACACTAAAATTCTTATAATCGTGTAATATGTTATTTATTATATACTTATTCTGTCATATTATATTAATTTTTATTTAAATTCAAAATTAAGAGTCCAACACAGTTAATTTTTCTTTTTAATAATCAGGCGTTCAAACTTTGTACAGCACATATCATTCCACGTTCAAATCCAAGCAACTTCAAATCGATACACAAAATGTACCTTCTGTACTGCCAGTCCAGTCCTACTCCAGCTACAACTACTACACACTTGTAAGCTGTAGCTGAGCTGTCCATTAATTGGCCGAGCATTGCAACAAGCACAAAAAGCATATTATGTTCTGAATCCTGTCTTCTAAATCGATGAACTATGTTTACTCCGTCCTTTGTCATTTTTATTTTTATGACTCGGACACCATATTATCATTGTATCCTTTGGCCAGCTGTCCATTTTATGATGCGCTAAAAAATTAGTCACACTTTGTAAGGTGCTTACAAATCAGTGAAGGAATTAGTTATTAAATTCGCTAGTGAATACCTTGACCTAAAAAAAAACTTATCATGAAATAAATAGTATTTTTATATCAACTTTTGAAGTAATATTGCATACTCCTCAGTTACAAGAGGAATGACGTCCATTTTTTACTATATTTATTATAAATTAATTTATCATTTATACGAGCGAACAAAACATAGTATAGTATATGCTTTCATAATAATTGTTGTTTAAACAAATTTAGTAATAGTTTTAAAATTAGGATTTATTTACAATGCAAAATAAACATTTTGAAGGATATTACTAAATTTAATTGGATTAAAAATGTATTATTGCAAATTAATAGATTAAGGACTAATTTGTAAATATTTAATAATAATAAGATCTAATATATATGCTTTCATTGAAAACTTAGATACATTACAAATTATTCTCCACCATTTTTTGTTTAAAATTTAAACATAAAAATATTTTTCAACTTTATTTAGATTTCTAAAATATAACTTAACTCTAAATTAAATAATAATTTCAATTAAATATTAAATATATTTAATGATTATTTAAAATATATTAAATTATAAAATATAATTACCATCCTAAAGTACATAAAATATTTTTGAAATTTAGGTAGAGATATTTTAAAATTTTCCAAAAATAAAAGAGAAGAAGATAAGAATTAGTTAATTAATTAAAGAGTAGTCAATGCACATATCCCTATTTTATAAAAATTATAATATATATAAATTTTAAAATATTTTTACAAAAACTCACATACCACTCATCATCTAATTAATCAAAGAGTGAAAGGAGAAAAGAAATTATAGTAAAAGAAATAAAAACGGACAAAAACAAATTAAAAAAAAAAGAAAAGAGACAGAGAGAGAAAGACACCAACCACGCGCACACTCACACAAATGCCCATTTGCACAGCCTTTCGATCTCTCTTTCTGTCTCTCTCTATCTATCTATTTTACTACGCGCTCTCCCCTCATTTTTCTCTATTTGTTGTGCCGCCACCACTCTATGCGCCTCCACCGTCGCCGTCGTCGGGCTTCTCCTCCTGCAGCCACTTCCTAGGGTTTCGGCATAGTTCTCACACCGTCCGAGCTGGATTCTCTTTCAGTTCTCTCGAATCTCGAAGAGCCGCTAGTTCAGCGGTTTTGTTGATTAGACTTTGTTTTTTTTTTCTTTTTTTAATTTTTTATTCGATTTCTAAACACTCTCTCACAGTCCTTTTCTCGATCCCAAACCCTACAGAGCTTATTCCTTCTAGAACAACCTAGGGTTGCGACGGAGAGGGGAGGGAGGGGGGGGAGAGAGAGAGAGAGAGAGAGCGAGAGAGAGAGAGAGAGAAAGAGAGCTCCGTGATTGAGTGTTTAGGTGCTTTCTCGGTTGAGGTGGCGTCGAAGTAATTTCCATAAACTATTGTTGCGCATTCTTCTGTGCTTACTTTTAGGTGGTTTGAGGGATTTGGATGGCATTGGGGGATTTGATGGCGTCTCGGTTCTCACAATCTTCACTTGCTGTGGTTTCTAACCACTACGACGACTGCGTTTCGACTCACGGCGAAGATGCCGTCGATTTGGTGTCTCAGAGAAGAGATTCGGATGGTGCTAGTAGTAGCAGTTACAACAATGTCGCTGCAGCTACTACAAGTATGGCGTATTTGCCTCAAACAGTTGTGTTGTGCGAGCTTCGACATGATGGATTTGAAGCTTCTGTACCTACTGGTCCGTCGGATAGTGGCCTTGTATCGAAATGGCGGCCTAAGGATCGAGTAAGCTCTGAGTTTCAACATTTTGCGCTATCGTTTACCGTCCTATGGTTGGCATTGCTGTTTGGCCGCTGACAACTATTAAGTATAGGATGCTTTATGTTTGATATTCTGATGTTGTTGTCTTTTGCTATACTAGCGATTGGATGTGAAGGAAATATGACTCGTTGCTTAAATCGTTTGATGGACTACTTAGTGATGTTTAAGATGAAAATGTTAAATTTCAATCACTCATTGTTAGGGTTGCGAAGTGCTAGAGTAATGCTTCTGCTATAAGGAACTGTTAAGTATAGATCTTCTTGGTGATTCTTAAAATTAGGCTAGTTGTCCCTCAGTAAGACTTAATTATGCTTGTTTCACATTTTCAGTTTGGTTTCATAAGGCCAATCTTATGTGAGAAGGTGTTGAATTTTAGTGTTGAGGAGGAGCTTTGATATTGCCTTAAACAGTTGTGGATTATGATCCTTTAACTTTTTTATCTAATTGTCATTCTTCATTGTATTGTTATTAGGAATAATACTTTTGTCAACATAAATATGATCTAATATACCTGAGAGGAAAAAGACACATGAAATGATTGATAGTCCTCGTAGCAAGTTTCAGAACAGATGCTCTTGTGGTATCAGGGGATGATGGGTATTTTTTTCGTGTCAGTACCCAGTAGAATTTTTATTTAATCAATAGCTTAGGACCATAAGCACATCTTGTGTGGAGCTGAGTGTTGGGATTAGTGAATAAATAAAAAATACATTGTTTGCAAGCATCATGGTTATCAGGTCTTGATTGATCCATGAAAACTGTGTATAATGGCCTTGAATCTTCTGGTTGAGCTATTCTCGCTCGTCAGCATTAAAAAGTTCCATTAGTTTGGTTGAACCCCCCTTTTTTGGCTTGAGAACTCTTTGGGAAGGGATCCCTATCCCACACATAGAGTAGCTGTTGGTGTTTTGTATCAGGAATTGTCCGCTTTCAGATGGTTCTAAGCATTTGTATTTTTGGAATGTCATCATATTTGGATTTAACAATTGCAAAATTTCTGGTGTCACTTCAAGCTCTCTTGCAATGATATGTATAAATTTTATGTTTGTGTGGATTCTAGAGCTTTCTGGAGATGATAATTAGTTAACATGTTTTCTAGTTGGAGGCTATTCAATTAACCACTTAATTCATTTATCTTACTGGTTGGTCTTAATAATAAGATTTTCTGAACCAAAAGTAAATGGGCATGGGCAGCATGTTGACTAAGGTATTGGACGAAATGCAATTGATTCAGTTGGCCTTGTATTTCTAGTAGTCTGTCCTCCTGACTAGGTTTGAGACTATACTCCAAATCCTTTGTCTTGGATATTAGCTATTTCGCTGATTACAGGTTTCACTTGGGTAAATTCAGAGCAATAGTAAGTACATGTCGAAAAGGAAAACATTAGAGGACCGTGAGTCTCTACTTACATTATAATCTTCAAAGAAAATACATTTTAATATGTTGAATTCTTTAATGTGTTGATATATATATCATGGGATACTTGGTTCTTTTCTTTCCATGTTCTCACTTGACCTATCCTTGATTGATGCTTTGTTGTGGATGGTCACAAGTTATTTATCTACACATTTGTCTTTTCTTACCTTTCTGTCTGTGCAGATGAAAACAGGATATGTAGCTCTAGTTTTGTGTTTAAACATCAGTGTTGATCCTCCGGATGTAATAAAGATATCACCTTGTGCCAGAATGGAATGTTGGATAGGTGAGTCTTAGAACTGCTGGTTCTTTCTTGTTGGAATTGTCATAATTCTTCAAAAAGACACTCTCTCTTGTTGATAAATCCATCTCCCTATTCAAGGTTTTGGTATTATTCTTCATTGGCAGATCCATTTTCAATGGCACCACAAAAAGCTCTTGAAACGATTGGGAAAACCTTAAACATTCAGTATGAAAGATGGCAACCAAAGGTGTGATGTTTTCTCATATGTTTTGCTCTGCAGTATGACTTACATCCTTTGATAATTTACCTTGGTGATTTACGAACAGGCTCGCTACAAAGTTCAACTTGACCCTACTGTTGAGGAGGTAAAGAAACTTTGTAATACTTGTCGTAAATTTGCCAAGTCTGAGAGAGTACTATTCCACTATAATGGACATGGAGTTCCAAAACCGACGTCCAATGGTGAAATCTGGATGTTCAATAAGGTTTTCACTTTCCCTTTTGGTAATATGCTTTCTGTGCTGGTTACAATTTTCAAGTGCTGAAGTTTTGTCGTGCTCTGGCATTTTAAGCAGAGTTATACACAGTACATTCCTTTGCCTATCAGTGATCTCGATTCCTGGTTGAAAACACCTTCAATATATGTTTTTGATTGTTCTGCTGCTGGGATGATTGTCAATGCCTTCATAGAGGTATTTAATTCCACCGGTTGTTGTCATGTCTGGAAATGATGAAAAGGGCTTTGTAACACAAATCTGTTTTTGCAATTATTTGTCTTATAGCTTCATGAGTGGAATGCTTCTAATGCTGCTGGTTCCACGAGGGATTGCATTTTGCTAGCAGCATGTGAAGCACACGAGACCCTTCCTCAGAGTGCTGAATTTCCTGCTGATGTCTTCACTTCTTGCTTGACAACACCTATCAAGATGGCACTGAGATGGTGAGTTTTGCCTCCTTGTCTTCCATTATTAATTTTTAGATATTAAACTTTAGTTTCAGCATTATCTTTGAAAAGCTTCTTCTTATAGTTTATCTTTGGATTATGGATTTGGATTGGATTGGTGGGTTCCTGTTTACACTTAACGGCCTTACTGGCTCAGTGCAAACCATAATTAAAAGCCTGTAATTGAGACATGAAATGCATGGAATTCTTTTGCAAGTCATACTTGCTCATCAAGCAAGGCCTTGCTGGTGCAGTGCAAACCATAATTAGAATCCTGTAATTGAGGCATGAAATGCATGGAATTCTTTTGCAAGTCATACTTGCTAATCAAGCAATGTACAATGATTTTATGGAAAGAAAGGGGTTGATGTTGGCCACAGCAGCAAAGGGTTTATGGGTATTCAAATTAGTTATTGTATCATATTTCTTCTGTCTAGTAAGGTTTCTACTTGTTTATTGATGGGTAATCATTCTACATTAGATTGCTCATATTGAATGTTTGGCAGTTTGGGCTAATGTTTGATGTTACACTTTGTGTTGGATTGACTTGTTTGTTACTGCTAATAAGTTGCTGTTTGACATAGTCTTCAGGTGTTATTCATGTGGTCTTAGACTCTTTAGTTTGTGAAATATTTGTTTTGTGCACTTTGTCAGGCTTGCTAATCTTGTGATTGTTTCTCCACTATTTTAGGTTCTGCAAACGCTCACTACTTCACGAGTCCTTTGATTATTCATTAATAGATAAAATTCCTGGCCGTCAAAATGACCGTAAAACACTTCTGGGTGAATTGAATTGGATTTTTACAGCTGTAACAGACACAATTGCGTGGAATGTCCTCCCTCATGGTAATATCTTTCAGTTATAATCAACTCTACTAATGGTCTCTTTTGTGATTTACATGTTTAATTTTGCATTACAGATCTTTTTCAGAGGCTTTTTAGACAAGATCTGTTAGTTGCAAGTCTATTCAGAAATTTTTTACTTGCTGAGAGAATTATGCGCTCTGCAAATTGTTCCCCAATATCTCACCCAATGTTGCCACCGACACATCAACATCACATGTGGTATTATGGTGATACCAGTCAAGTTTGATATTTCCAAATCTTCACGGTGTGAGTTATGACCATCTTCCTGATTTCCAATGCAGGGATGCATGGGATATGGCTGCTGAGATTTGCCTCTCTCAGCTCCCTTCTTTAGTTGAAGATCCTACCGCAGAGTTCCAAGTATGTATTAATAAATTTTTCTTGCATAGGTATCTGAAGTTACAACGTACATGATGTCACTTCAGTCTTATGTAGTTATGTTCACTATTTTAATGTGATTCTTCTTATCTGATTTTTTTTAAATTTTTCAGCCAAGCCCCTTTTTCACTGAACAGCTAACTGCTTTTGAGGTTTGGTTAGATCATGGGTCTGAATGTAAGAAGCCGCCAGAGCAGTTGCCTATTGTTCTTCAGGTTTGTTGCTTTAGTTGGTTCATGCTATAATGTGAATAACCATTAATTTACTGCTAGGTGCTATTGATTCTCAGCATCCAAAGGCATTTAGAGGTTCTTGTTCATGAGCGTGTTTGTACAGGCTTTAATATATTTGGTTGTGTGTAAGTGCATTATGTAAGTGGTTAATTGGGGCTTTCAACCCATCAGAGATATTGTTACATGTATGGAGTGCAAAAGGCCTTATAGACTGATGTTGATTTCAATTGGTGGACAATTGGTTACTTCCGATTGGTGGATAGTGAAATGAGTCATTCCTTTTTGTACAGGCTTTTAGTGTTATTCATTTGAGTTCCATTGATGGAAGTGCTACCTGATTATATGACTCTTTATAAATAAAATTATCTCCCAAATGCAACAATATTTTATATGTTTCTCTTGTGAAGGTACTTAACTTGATATAAATTAGGTTAAGCACCTTTTGTTGCCTTTGTAACTAGGTGGTCTTGATGAAAATCTGCTTTGTGATTCCTTATTTTTTCCCCATTCATGTGATAATGATTGATTCTTTCCCCATTCATATGAAGAGGCTTATCTCTTGGCATTTACAGGTTCTTCTTAGTCAATGCCATCGATTTCGAGCATTGGTTCTTCTTGGGAGATTCCTTGATATGGGTCCCTGGGCTGTAGATCTGGTATGCTTGTTCATTTATTTTCTCATCATCTTTATCATAGAATATTATGAAATTAGTGACTGGCTATCTTACCTGTAGGCATTATCCGTTGGAATATTCCCGTATGTTTTGAAGTTATTGCAAACTACAACACCAGAACTAAGGCAAATCCTTGTGTTTATATGGACTAAAATTCTGGCACTTGATAAGGTATATGTTCATATTCTATGTGGCTTGATATCCAAAGAAATCAGCACATTTTCTTTCTATAAATGGTCTCGTGCTTAACCATTATAACCACTTTATGAAGGTAATTATAAGTTTAAATCTTGTGGATTGCAGTCATGTCAGGTTGATCTTGTTAAGGATGGAGGACATATATATTTCATTCGCTTTCTTGATAGTATGGAAGCATATCCAGAGCAGCGTGCTATGGCTGCATTTGTTTTGGCTGTTATTGTTGATGGGCATCGTCGGGGCCAGGAGGCTTGCGTTGAAGCAGGTTTAGTTCATGTATGCTTAAGGCACCTTCGAGATTCGGTACCAAATGATGCTCAAACTGAGCCCCTATTTCTGCAATGGCTTTGCCTTTGCTTGGGAAAGCTATGGGAGGACTTTGCTGATGCTCAAGCGATAGGTTTGCAGGTTGATGCCCCTGCAATATATGTTCCACTACTATCCGAGCCGCAGCCAGAGGTTTACCCAATCTCCAAATAAGTCGTTTACATAGATTTGTTTGTTTTATGAAAAAATTTACCACTTATTGAGAAATCTGCTCTCTTCAGGTTAGGGCTTCTGCTGTATTTGCACTGGGTACCTTGCTTGATGTTGGAGGTGATGCTTCGAGGGATGGTGTTGGAGGCGATGATGAATGTGATGACGATGAAAAAACTAGAGCTGAAAGTAGTATTATTAGAAGTTTGTTAAGTGTTGTTTCAGATGGAAGTCCATTAGTGAGGGCAGAGGTTGCTGTAGGTAGGCAATTTTGCCAAGTTTTTCTGATTTTTCTCTACAATGTTGTAGTTGAGTTGAGCTTTTAAGCATGACACTTGATGGCTTTCTACCGTAGGATTCGATAGCTTCTTAAGCAGTACTTTACTTCTGTAGTACTACAATTTCAAGCTTGGACTTGACTGCTGAAGTCATTTGAAGTTGGTCATCCTAATCTAGAATTAATTCTTCAACAGTCTTATAACTGGTTAATTCCTTTCTTATTTATGTAATATTTACTTTCTCTACATGTTTGCAAATAATGCTAGATATATACTATGTTTGCTATGTCCTGCTTCTTCCTTTTGAAATAGCTATTTTGTTATATCCTTCATTCATCTTTTCCCAAGTTGAGCCATGGTAAGCTCGGGAATGGTTTTTTGGGCTGGTTGTGGATATTAGTTTTTGTTTACTCTGCCTGAAGCTTCTCATTTCAGATGTGAATGATTTCTCTTTTCCCCTTCACAGCTCTGGCACGTTTTGCATTTGGTCACAAGCAGCATCTCAAGTCAATAGCTGCTGCATATTGGAAACCCCAGTCTAATTCTCTTCTGAATTCTCTGCCTTCTCTGGCCCATATAAAAGGTACAGGCAGTGGGGTTACTAATCCAAACCAGTATATGTCACATGCAAGCATTGTTTCGCCCCAAATGGGACCTTTGACAAGAGTGGGTAATGACAATTTGTCAGTGGTTCGAGATGGGAGAGTCTCTACTAGCAGTCCTCTTACTTCATATGCAATGTTGCATGGGTCGCCATTGTCTGATGATTCATCCCATAATTCTGATTCTGGAATTATGAATGATGTTGTCAGCAATGGGATCCACCACTCGAGGCCAAAACCACTGGACAATGCAATGTATTCACAATGTGTTGTAGCTATGTTCACCTTGGCCAAGGATCCTTCTCCACGTGTAGCAAGCCTTGGTCGTCGGATACTGTCCATTATTGGGATTGAGCAAATTTTGACTAAACCTGTCCGTGCCTCAGTAAATAGCAGTCGCCCTGGTGAGCCTATTTCCCCAGCTCCAAGTTTTGCTGGACTAGCTCGCTCATCGTCGTGGCTTGACATGAATGCAGGTTTTTTTTTTTTTTTGGGTCTGTTTTTAATGGGTATCACATTTGTTATGTTTTAGGTACCATTGGAAATCCTTCCTCAATATTTTCTTGTTTTAAGTATTTCAAATGAAAATTATCTTTAATATCTTTTTATTCCTAAAATTTTGAGTCTTCTATGGCTGCTATTTACAGGTCATCTACCGTTGACATTCAGAACTCCTCCTGTCAGCCCTCCTCGACAGAATTACTTAACTGGAATGCGAAGAGTTTGCTCTTTAGAATTCAGGCCTCATTTAGTGAATTCTCCAGATTCTGGATTGGCTGATCCTCTTTTGGGTTCTGACGGATCTTCTGTGGGTTCAGAACGCAGTTTACTCCCTCAGTCAACAATCTACAACTGGAGTTGTGCTCACTTTTCTAAGCCACTTCTTACTGCTGCGGATGACAGTGAAGAAATATCAGTTAGAAGAGAAGAGAGAGAAAAATTTGCCTTGGAGCATATTACAAAGTGCCAGCATTGTGCGTTTTTTAAAGTCTAGTTTTAGTCTTGATTAGTTTTTATTCTCGTTTTCATTGATTTATGTTTTCTTACTTATCAGCAGCTGTTAGCAAGATAAACAGTAATCCAATTGCTAAGTGGGACACAAAGTTTGATCAAGGTGCAAAGACAGCACTGCTGCAGCCTTTCTCGCCTATTGTGATTGCAGCTGATGAAAATGAAAGGGTTAGGTATGCCTGCTTAAACATTACATGCCTGCAAAACCATTCTCTCCATGTCTACATGGTGTCTGTTTGAATTAAAATTTTCGGAGTTATGAATTATGAATTAAATATTTAAAAGCTTAGGTATAGGATTGTTGTAGGGAGAGAGTTGGCGCTGCTAGTTTTGAAAAAAAATGGACTAGAATGGGGTATATTGTGGCTTGAACAAATGTGATTTATAACATAAACCTCCTTTAATCAAAATATGAATAGAAAGGCTACTGTCTTCAGCAAACTCTTCTTTGTATGTCTTACAAGAAATCTTATCAGTGACAGGAAAGACAAGTCAACAATGACTGTTACTAAAACACAAGAAGTTTCTTGTTGAAAAGATGTAAAACTAAAACAAGAGGGTATAGAAAATATCAGAAGAAGACCCACTTGATTTCTCTGATTATATGTAATTTATACATGAGTATAATCTATTCTAATACTCCTAAACTACTGAATTTTTCGTATATACCAACTTATCCTATCTATAGTATATGTTATCTTATCTACTAGAAGATAAACTTATCTCCTAGAAGATAATCTCCTAAGCTAACTAAACTTATCTAAGATAATTATCCAACAATATGCCTTTCTTGCTATGAGCTACTATAGATTTACAACATAATATATGAACTTTGGCCAAATAACCATGCTAAAAAATTATTAATTAATGGATAAAAACTGGAGCAGGTAAAAGTGTGTCTCATTACATTACATTAAATTATATGATATTCAACTACATTACATGATATTCAGATCCCGTTCAAATTTGATCATCCTTCATTCCTAGGTCAGTTAACAACCTAACCAACTAAAACACTTAAAAGAGCTAACAGCAATGCATGCACTGGCTTTCGTTTATAAATTACGAAAGTTTTGTTTAATATTTTCTAGTACGTATTACATTTTTACTCCTTTCCGTCTTATCCCAAAACGTAGAGCGACAAAGTACTAGGACCAAATATGTTTCCCCTCCATTCAAAATTGTAGGTAAAAGAAAAACCTTAGAATCATAGAAAGAGGAAGAAGCCAATTTACGGGAAAAAAAAAACCTCATTGACATCGTCGGCAGGAGGAGGAGTGCTAGTAGCAGTAGTAGTCAGCAGAAGTGGAGGAGGAGGAGGTGGTGGCGGAGGAGGAAAGAAATTCTTGAGTTTGGACAAATCGACGGCGAGGTCAGTAAGACATTGAGGGCATGAAAAGCGAGACAAGCCATGTGGCACATTGAGGAGAGCCTTGCAGTTGGCACAGGGCAACTGGATCTTGGTAGGATCGATACCATGTGCAGGTACTTGGTGGTGTGGAGACATCGTCTTGGGGAGCTGCTGTTTGTTACTAATCAGCTCCGGAGGCAACATCTGGGGCATCTGGCAGGTTGGACAAACGAATTCCAATATCCCCGCCCCCACCGTCAAGATCAGCCGGCAACCGGCGCACCGCACCTGGCACCCTCCGCCGTGCGGTGGGGGCGGTGGTGGATGAGGGGCAATCGGAGAGGGCTGACTCATAATTTTAAACGAAAGCGGTGATTGATAGTGGTGTTTTGGTGTGGTTTTCGGTTCCAAGTAATGTTTGGATTGTTATTCTACTTGACCATTTCGGTTTCCGACCAAAGGTTTTTATTTTTCTTGTCAAGCGAGAAAGAAAGGAGAGAGAGAGAGACGACGCACTAGCCAATGAGACGAAGTTCCAGCTAGAGATGAAAAAAGGGCCTGAGAGATGTGGCCAGTTCAGCCCGGCCGGCTCGTAGTCGAAAAATGTGATCAGCTTAAAAATAATGTTGCTTTAGAAATAATGGTTACGTCACAAGCTAAAACGACATTATTTTAAAAACATTTCGTAAAAAACGGTAGATTATAAGTCGGGCCACGGGTCAATCCATTCCAACTTACTGGATCATGAGCCATCATAACCTAGGGTCCAGCTGAGCCCGAGCTGCCCCTAGCCGGCTCGGTTCATTAACATCTTTAATTTCAGCCGATACTTTTGTACTGCGTTTGTCACCGTTCTGCCACTGCTGCACGTGCATTACTCGTGCTGCTCTCAAGAGACCATACAAAATAAAATAAAAACCTTTATTCGCTGATAAAATTAAAGATAGAACCAATATTACCGTAAAGACTTGGCATTTTATTTAATTATGACATAGTATAGTATTAATATCAGTCAATATCAAATTAGGAGGTACTTAATTGATGAGTTTAAGAAGAGATTAATAGGTAAGGAATGAAAAAGTGAGTGGTTAGTTGTTGATTATTATTATAGAAGCAATAGTTTGATATCTCACTTTTAAGGAATCCTCCGTACCTTCTGTTTAGTTCTTAATAGTGGCTTTTTTAAAAAATATTTTTA
>JANKOE010000005.1:1398748-1437365 GCA_026284465.1 Erythroxylum citrifolium
AGGAGAATAGTGGATTGAAATACCTAATTAAGATACCAAATTATATTAACAAACAAGTAAAGAATATCAAGAAACAACAAAGTGTAAATTCCAAAAAAACAAGAAACAACAAAGTCTTTTTGTATCAATGAAGAAAGCAAGAGCTTATATCTTAATTAGACAAAAGCAGAATTTCAAACGCTGGGCAAATTATTTTTTCAAAAAAGTCAGCTTATTTAATCAAGAAATTAAACACTAACAATGTTCAAAAATTGTGTAATCTAAATCTGCCCCTAAAGAAGGCAACAAAATTGCTATGTACAGATTAGTAAATCCATCTAATTCACACAGTGTAGTTGATGACTTCTTGACTTTGAAACTTTTTATTCTTTGTCATGATCTCATCACTTTGCCTATCAAGGCCAAACATCCTAATAAGTTTGGCAGTTGCTTGCTGCTACGTGGCATTGATTAGTTTCCTATACTTGCCTTGTAATGGCAAATACAATGACTATTTTATATCAAAAAGTGAAAAAAAATTGGGTTATCTAAATATTAGTTGGTGGGTTAGAACTTTTCAATTAAAAACTTATTTTATTCAATAAAACTTCTTCGGTTAATTTGGTTTGGACTCACCCTAGTTTACTTTCCTGTGTGATTTTTGAACACTGTGTGATTTTTGAACATTGTTAAACCCATTGATAGGATGGGTAACCACTACCCAGTCAATGACGCCAACGACGCTATCATTCCACACGCTATCAAGGACACTACTATTATGAATCACACATGGTCAAGGACGCTATCATTCTAAAAATCGATATAATGAAGGACAAAATCAATCACAAAAGGATGCCATTATCATTCCAAGCTTCGATTTATCTTGGGAAACTTCAAGCCGTGTAAAAGCTTAAAACCCAAAAGCACAGATGAATGGAAAGAAAACATAGATGAATGGAAATATCAAGTGGCGACTGGCGACTGGCGATGCTTCGTGGTGACAGGTTGAGGTTGATGTCCGGTGGAAAATAATGAGGAGCGACAGGCGATATTCAGATGCTTCATGGTGACGGCAAAAATCGAAGGGACAGAAGAAGAAGGAATATGAGAAGTTCTTAGAAGGAAGACGACAACTACATATCTTTTTGAATAATTGATAAAAAAAATTATGAGCCCTATTCAGATGAGCCGTCTCCAGCCGTATCGAGCCGTCTCTGGCTGTATCCGCGCCGTATCCAAGCTGAAAAAATATTAATTTATTAGGACACGTACAGACACGTGTCCGACACATGTCCATCGCGTGTCCGTGTCAGACACACGAACACGGCAAAATGTGTCCGTGCTTCATTGATTGTTGGATATTCAGATAATAACAAAAAATATAAATCAAGAAGTCTTACTTGAATTGGCTTCTTGGATATAGTTGTTGTGCAAATAGAACTCTAACTTGGATTCAAAAGCTATATGGATAATCTTCTAGTTGAGAAAGAATCTCATCTTGGATTAAAGTCTATCTTGAGAGGGGGTGTGATACATCACGTGTGTGTGAAGACTTCTCTGTGAAATGGGAAACAATTGTTTTATTGTATCTTTGGTGATTTAGGTAATATATGGTGGTCGAAGTGAATGGTGTGGGTATTGTGTCAACTGCATAGAGTGCATCAATTGGGTTTTGGAAAAACACAGCTAAAGACTAGTCCTCCTGATTTTTACGTGAAAGATACATGGGTGTCTTTTGATTTTTAAGTGGATTGTATATGTCGTGTCCCACATGATTTAATTGGAATTGTTGAAGCTGGATGATTTACATGAGGGAAGAACCTTAGGACTCTTATTTTTGATATTGGATTGTAGGAGTAGCACATGGTTGGGAGTGTCTCTCTCTTTATGTGTTGGTTTTCGGCTAGAAGTTATTTGAGGACTGCGTGTATGTTTTGTCAGTCACAAATTGAGTACCATAGTCTGATTCTGGAATTGTCGTGGGTTAGTCCAGCTGGTGAACAATTTCCAGATCTATTACGGAGGAGCTAAACCGATTGGGAAGTTGTCTTCTTTTCTATCTCAAGTGTATTATATTTTTATTCTTAGTTGATTCATCACTTGAGTTATTTTTATTAATTATCTTTTACTTAAAAGTTGTTTAGAAAAATCCTCTAACGAGGTTAACACAAGTCGGTTGTGTTATTGGGTATGAAAAACTTTCACGAGAAGTGAGGTTAAGAGATAGTATCAAGGGTTGAGTGGTTGACAAACTCATTTATGCATATATATTTTCATATCAATTGGATGAGTTTTTGTTACTAAAACTGATCTTTATGGCTTTATTTGATTATTATTCGAATTATTGTGCCTTACATTTAATTTGTATTTATATGGGCAAAAATTGTCATATTTTGATTTAACTGTAATAAATTAATTTTTGGACAATTAATGCTACATTATTTGTAATTTTTATTGCAGAGTACTTGAAGAAATTAGACTGAAAATGATTAAGAAGTCATGATCTAAGGCATTCAAAGCAGCTGAAAAAGAGAACCACAAATGCAAGCATCACATGACCAAAAACGACAACGTTGAGACACAAAAATGAGGAGTAGCGTGGCACAAATGACACCATAACATAAGAGGTCTGCAAAGGGTTTAAATTGTCACATCAGTATATAAAGAAGGGAACAAAAGGTAGTGTACTTGTAGGTAGTATGGGGCCATGTGATGGTAGGTGGTTTGTGTGATTGGCGTGAGCTATGTGTGTGTAGTTGAAGAAGGAGATTAGGTGTTGGCTGTAGAAAAAGTTGCGTGATTTGTGGGTTGTATTGGGAGAGTTGCCTCAGCGTGTATTTGAAGGGTTGTGTCATGTGTGGCATTGTGCTGTGCGATTTTGGCTGGCATTGAGTGCAGAGGAGAAGAGTGTTGCGTGGTCTTGGCTTGGTGCTATGGAGATTGTGCAATAGAAAGGTAGCTGGTGTTGTGCTGTGGAGTGTAGATGGCATAAGTGGAGGCTGGGCAGCTAGCGTTAGAGGAGCTGTTGCGTGAGTTTTGCATGAAGGTAGAGGCGTGGACATCTGTTGGATGCGTGGGCTGCTGTGGATCTAGAAACTAAGCAATTAATTAGGCACACATGATGAAATAAGAGAGGAGCTGCTGCGTCATCTTGAAGGAGCTGGACGTGGAAGTTTGCTGAGTGGGGACTAGGAGGCAGCAAGGAAAAAACGAAAAGTAGAGCAAGTTGAGGAGCTGCGTGGTTTTGCGCAAGTCAAAGGCTGGCAGAAAGTGGAAAAAACGTGAATAGCTGGAGGTGTAGGCGTGACCAGCGTGTAGACCAAAATGTTAGAGTGGTGTGTGTGCTGATGGCATGCTTAGGTCTGTTGGTGGATGGCGTGTGTTGTGGAGATCAGGAGTTTGTCTGCTTTGGAGCTAAAAAAGAAAAGAAGAGAACGCAAAAGTGGACGAAGGTGTTTACAAAGAAAGGAGATCTAGGTTTCGGGTCTCTTCCATCATCTTCCACAATTCCGAAACTCCCATTCCCACCTTTTATGGCTGACAATCGAAGCTCAATGTTGGCAGCATCTCCAATGAATTTTCGTGGCTAGTTCATCATAATCCTTCAGTTCAATGGCAATGGCAAGAGCTTGGATATTTATAAGGGAGTTTAAACTGCATTTTTATTCTATCCATTTAATTAATTAGCGATTCCTAGATCTTAAGATAACTATTTAATTATTTGGAGTTGCGTTTTAATTATATTTTTTAATTAGAAGATTTTGTGACTGAATTAATGTTTAGCAATTGATATTGTGATGATTTTGGGTTTAATTTCATTACTTTGTTTTGGGTCAAAACTTTGTATTGAGATTTTAGCAAAATTGGTGATTATTCAAGGTGGCTTGAATTATTTGGATCATTTTATCTGTTGCTGGCATTAATTATGTTTCTTAATTATTGCGTAAAAGTCGAGCATTGGTGTTAGTATCCTTAGTTCTATTTTACTAGTCTGGTGACAGTTAGTAAATTGAAATTTTTGGAAAATATTTTTGTAACAATTCGAGGTGGCTTGGTTGTTAGATTAAAAGCTCGATTTTAATTCTTGGTTTAATTGTTTTAACTCCCATATCTATTTGAGTGATGATTGTTGCATGCGCTATTGAACTGGAGGATTGCATTTATCATTGTTAATTACTTGTATTTGTCTTCTTATTTAATTCACTCACTGTCATTTAAAATTACTCATTTCAATTTTAAAATACCAAAAACAAGTCCTTAGCGTTTATTTTCATTCGTTGCAAACTTTAGCAGTAATTGTTCAAATCAAACCCCATTTTATAGTCTAGGTTGCATTATATCTAGTTACTTAGGAAACTAATTTCACCTTTTGGTTCCTCAAAGAAAACGACCCGAGGTTGCGCTATATGCAATCCTTGGTTAAATTTTTGAAGTAACCCCAAGGCGACAATCGGACATAAAGGTTATTTCAGTGGTTTTAACTCAATAAAGTCTTGGCTAAATCTATTGTACTTTGATGAAAGTATTGAGATAGGTGAGAGCCCCGCAGACGTAGGCAAGGTGTGTCAAACTGCGTTACTAAATTTTAGTATTGATTTGTTTAATTTCGTATTTATTTTTCTGTTTTTGTTTAGTATAGAAAAATTAACAGTTGCTGATACAGTTACTTTATATCTAGTAATTGACAGATACAGTTATAAGTAATTGTGGCAGAACCTTACAAGTGATTGTGACCAAATCGAAAAATTTGCGAAATTATCACCCCTTCGGTTTTCTTCAGATACAAAGCTTGAAATTTTTAAGATAAGATTGCCAAATGCTAACATACATTATAAGGTTGAAAAAGGTAGAAAAGTATACATATTAAATCAAATCTATTTTGACCAAGAAAGTAGATAAGTAAACAAATGCAAAGCTACTAGCATAAAGTTGCTAATAGGTATTAAAATTAGGTAAAATAGGAAGCAAAAGGACTTTTTTATTTTTCATTGATATATATATGTATATCTTAATGTTTGAGAGTATTTAAAATAATGTTAACATCTTGTAGTGTTAACATAATCAATTTTCAAATAAACATAACGTTTAACTTTGTTAAATGGTCTCATACCTTAGTTTTTGCTTACCACATCTAATGGTTGTTTAAGACAATAGATAAATTGTTAGGTAGTAAGAAAATTGTTTTCTTTTAAAAAATTGAGTGTTAAAATTGTTTTCTTTAAAAAATTGGGCATTATCTGTTTAGCCACTTCGACAATGATATGCATTCTTAAACAAAATAAACAATCCTAGAGATTATTAAAGCATCAACATTCATCAAGTGAAAGATTAAATTAGTTGTTCTTATTCTCCAGCAATAAAAGACAAAAATAAACGCAAGCAACATAATATAAAATATGATAGAACTTTCATCGAACACTTTATAGGCATACAAAATTCATCCCTAATTATTGACAAAAACACAGGTACATGGCATTCTTCACCAACAAGAGCATATTTAGACGCACAATGAACCATGAACAGTTGAAATAGACGCTCACAACACAAACCATATCAACCAAAACTAACCCAAACAAAAGCTTCCCTAACAACAAGTAGAAAAATAAAAAACCAAGTGCAAAGGAGGAATAACTAACCACGATGGACGATTAACCGGAGATCAAGACGATGACGATGGTGTATGGAACTGAAGACCATGACGGCGAGGGTAGAGGAAAAAACTTGCAAGATTCAGAGACGTTCGACAATTTGGGTGGGAAGAGAAGAGGCTGTCGATGTTTAAATTGATAAGGAAACGATGTTGTTTGTGGTTGAACAAACATCGTCGTTCTCCTTTCAATTAAAACCAAAATTCCCATGTCGTTTGAATTTACTTACGAAATGATATTTTCGTAGGTAAATTATCGACGGAAAAACTACTTCGTAGGTAATTTTCCTACAGATGGTGTTTCTGAAGGTAAATGCCCTATGGAAACTTCTCTCTATAGTAATGTACTTATGGAAATCACTTTCCGTCAGGAAATTTCCTACGAAAATATATTTCTGTAGTTAAATTACCTATGGAATTTTTTTTCCCGTCAGTAAATTTCATTTGCAATTTTTACCAGAAACTATTGACACCTATTTTTATGACGACTTTCACTATTCCGTCGCTAAATTTCATCAGCAAAGTTTGGTTTCATCATTTAGTGGCATATTTTTTTCTTTCGCAATTACCTTTTTTTTCCAACAAATTTATCTACGAAAAGTAATTTCTATCGCTAAGTTACTATGAAATTTTTTCCATCAGTAATTTTTCATGGGTATTTGGCAATTTTCTTGTAGTATGAATAATCAAGACGTGAATCCATCTCCACTCCAAACCTTTATTCCTGAAGACGACTATTTTCAGTTAAATTCCCTGTTCTCTATAAACCCTTCAGGTACTTTCACCGATAGGAGCAACAAGCATACCTATTCTCTTTAGAGTTAAATGGTGCAAAATATGTTCATTTGGTTGTTAATTTTAAAAGCAACATGTTAACTATAGTACAGAATGAAGAGTGTCAAAAAGTAATAGTAAGAGCGGAGAAGTTGAAGACGAAGAGATGACTTAAAGAAGGATCACAAGGTAGAAAGAATCATGAATGAGAAGATTCAGAAGTTGAATAAGATAAGAGCTACAAATAATCCACATAAAAGATGCTGAATTATGAAAAATATTTGATAAATTATTGCTTTGAAAAGGTAGAGCATATCTGCAATCAGGGACGGAGTTACAATGGGGGCAAGTGGGGGATACTTGCCCCCACTGCCTCCAACAAATTTCATGAAAAAAAAAGTTATTATTTTAAGTTTTGCCCCCACAAAAAAATAAAATTTTACTTCCATTAAAAGTTTGCCCACATTAAAAATAAATTTTTTTCTTATTAAAATTTTGCCCCCATTCAAAAAAATTTCTGGATTCACCTATGTCTGCAATTTAAGATATTTAAAATGGGTATAGAAAATTTCTCTCTTTATTTTGATTTTTAAATTATTTTAAATATCATATATATGCTAATGTATAAAATAACTAGCTTCCATAGCAATTTATATTAGCATGCATCCAGTGAGCCATATTTTTTTATAATAATATTATAAAATTTTTTGAGTTGTGATGAGATTCACAAAAGCTATAAACAACATAATTTCGAAAATCTTTCAACCTCACAAATTTGTGGCTGGGAGTTGCTCGTCAGGGGACTATCTTTAGCAAATCCTATAAAAGAGTCTTTTTGATATACTTGATTATTCATCTTAGCCCTTGTGTTTTTAATTCGTTTACCTTAGTCCCTGTGTTTTTTATTCTCATTCAAGATACCCCAATTGGGTATTTTCGGAACAAATTTTTTCTTAGAATCAAGAGATTAAAAAAATGTATTTCAATAATCTAAAGGCAAATTTGTCCGAAAATACCCAATTGAGGTATCTTGAATGAGAATAAAAAATACAGGGCTAAGGTGAACGAATTAAAAACACAGGAGCTAAGATGAATAATTAAGTATATTACAGGGGCTGTTTTAAGTGATTTGCCGACTATCTTTCGTGGAACACTCTTATCCAAAAACGAGAAAAGTTGTACAATTAGTACGCCAATTTCTATGGCTATGATTCTTTCCAAATTTACTTGACCATTTAGATCCGTCTCACCAACTGGATTAAACCTCTACCTGGCTTGGACCATTTCCTTCCCATCTGCATATCCTCAGGGATATTTATGAGTTGATCTTTGTATAACATATACAATGAGCTGTCATATTCAGCAGCTACATGGAATTGAAGTTTGTAGTTGTTCCATGAAAGAATAAGAAAGAACATTCCTGAGGACCTTGAAGTTTGTAGTTTTTGGCTTATATGTCTGTAGATAAGACTGATTTGCTTTGGAATCGATTCACTGTGAAGCCGCAAAGCGTGGCAGCCGCCAACAACCGCACACTGCACGTAATCATCATCATCAGAATTAAATATTACCTCGGACATTAAGATTTTAGAGTATTATTTATAACATAACGTCCACAGAATTCAGTGCCAATTGTTTCATACCAGAAAACACCGGCCAAAATGAAGTCCTGGCCTGCCAAAATAACATTTACTCGGACCAACCTGAATGGATTAAGAACAAGAGGAGGTCAAATCTTCTGCTCCCCTTTTCTTGTGCCCGTATGTTTCAAGTAACATCCGTTAGAGCGTTTCATATTGCATAGACATGAAAATATTTTCACTGCGTATATTTCAAGTGACAACTGGATGTCCAGCCCCACTTGCACTTGAGGAGGAATGTTAGAGTGTCCCATATTGCCTAGACATGAAGATGTTAAAAAAGTTTATAAATGGTAAGGGTTAACTATCCAAACAACTAGTTCTAGTTATTTGGACAATAGTTAACCCAAGTCCAATTCTTGTTAGTGGGCTCTACACTCTACCCATATTAAAAATTTAACATGGTATCAGAGCAAGTTTGGCTTGGATTCTTAATTTTCCGATTGTCCGTCTGGATGTACAGTCCTAGCGGCCCGGTCCGGTTACCGCTGCGTATATTTCAAGTGACAACTGGATGTCCAGCCTCAGTTGCACTTGAGGGGGAGTGTTAGAGTGTCTCATATTGCCTAGACATGAAAATGTTTAAAGGTTTATAAGTGGTAAGGGTCAACTATCCAAACAACTAGTTCTAGTTATTTGGACAATAGTTGACCTAAGTCTAATTCTTGATAATGGACTCTACACTCTGCCTATATTTAAAAATTCAATAACATCGGATCATATAATAATTAAGAGAGAGAAAATTTAAATGGATGAGATGATATTGGAATAGAAGGCACACTAAACAAAAAGGTATAGAAGATTTGAATCCGAACAAAAGGCGAAATAAGGAAGTCAAATAAGGGAAACAAAAATGAGATTACGGAAAAAGAAAAAGACCGAACAAAGTTGAATATTTGAATTGCGTAAAGAAACAAGGAAAGCGTTGCGCAATAGCCAAATATGCTTAAAGTCCGATTGTCATGTGAGAGGTAGAATTAAAAGTCAAAGCACCACCAAAGTTGACTAGGCCAATTAATGATTATATATTATGGCTCACCGGTCTTCCTTCCTGGTTTGGTATCTATGTAAGTTGGTGGATTTGAAATTTGTCAGTATTTGCAATCTACAGATAGGAATAAATAAGACGTGGATCCCATCTGGCAAAATATGAAATTGTCAAATTTAATTTGAGTTGTTCAACTTTTAAATCTAATTTAATCTTTTTTAAAACCTTTAAATTCCTGGTTAGATATTTATAGAAAGTTACAGTATTCAGTTTAATTAAATAATTGAGATTTATTAGACAGAATAAGACACGATAAGATTAGACAGAGATTCTGACTTGTAAACATTAACGTCACAAACCAAACAAGTTTTTTCAAATAATGAACTTAGGATGAACGATACAACTCAGTTCAGGGACATTTTCATGTTCAATATGTAAAACAGTGAATCAACTAACGTTGGATTTCACAGCAAACTTGCAATTATGAGCGGTCATAGCTATGTGCAAATCCTCCAAGCCCACATAAGAGCACGTAAAAACTAATCTATCCCTTAACAAACAATCGTCACCTACTGTCACGTTTTCGACGCTGCTCCATTTGCAGTGGCCACCATCACCAAGCTCGCAAACAATCATCTCTCCAGGAGCTGACGTATTGTTTATATACATAAAATCGTCAATCAAGCTCACAATTACCGACGACATGCTCCAACTGTCCACTCTCAGCTTCTCTGCAAGCTCCTTTGGCATTTCTCCTATCTCTTTCACAAACTCCCACGACTCGCCGTCGACCCTCCACACCTTAACGTTGACTCCGTTGCTTTCCTCAGTCAAACCAACCATCATAAACCGGTCCTTAACAAATCCGATAATACATGACCAGGCATCTGTTGTGGGTCGGAGGTTGTACGGTCCTTGCCAGGCGTTAGTGTTGGGATCAAAAGAGTACATAATTCCAGAACTTTTCTGTACCACATACATCTTGTTGGAATCCACCGCCACCGACAACCACATGGAGGCGGCGGAGTCCTTAAAAATCGTCGGCATTGACTCACATGTGTCCCAAGTTCGAGACTTCAAATCATACATTTCTACAGCCAAAGGGTCCTCTTCGAAGTCGCAGGCTCCTCCAGCGACAATCACATGGTGACCCACCAAAGCAACAATCGGGTCTGTCCTCCAAACAATCGGCGCGTCAACGTGATGCCATGTCAAGTGAAGGGGGTCAAACGAGAACAAGAACTTAGAAGGCGACAACATATACTGAAGGGTCGAGTGTGATGATCGAAGAGCGTAGACGTACTTGATCGGAGGCTGCTGGATTTGGACCCAGATGCGGGAGCGAGGGTCGTAGGCGTAGGAAGCGGTGGAATAAGGGTGGCGGGTGCGCTGTATGTGGAGGAGGAGCCACGGTTTAATCGGATTTTTTTGGTGGCGGAGCGAGGTTGAAACAGCGCGTGACCATTGTTTAGAGACATGACACGCAGGAATGAGATCGATGAGCGGAACATAAGTGAGGATTGCCTCTAACATGTCTCCATGAATTGGAGCTTCAACTGATGGTGATTCTTCCACTTTGCTGTCACCGCTCATCGTGAATGAATATTGATGATTTGGTTATCTAAACCAAGGACGCGGAGTTGAAGAAGATAAGGCACGGTTTTTGGTGTAGCTTAATTATGGGGCATGAATATTATATAGGAAAGGACAGAGCAGAGGCGAGCAAGTATGTTTCGTGGACAGCAATGGACAAAGGCGCATTAAGCAACTACCTGACCTGTTCATATCTCATGTATGTATTATGTCCATCTAGGTATGGATATGTTAGTTCTTGTCATGTCTCAACTTGTGTAATAACTAATCACGAATATTCTCAGATCAAATGGCCATTATTTGCTGGCCATTCTGAATGGTGAGCAAATATTTGCTGAGTTTTTTTTATTATTAATAAATAAGAATTTCATAATAATAACAGAAATTAAATTAATTATTTATTAATAATTAATTTAATAATAGAAATTAAATTAAATTTCATAATAATAATAATATTAGTAAGAATTAATTTGAATTAGAATAAATACAAATTATATACTAATAACAATAAGAATAATAATAATTAGACATAATAGTAATAAATTTTAATTAATTGTAATAATACATTTGCATAATAATAAATACAAATCATATAATAAAAATAAAAAATAAAAATAAAAATAATACACTTTATAATAATAAAGAATTTAATAATGTCATGAATAATAATAAACAATTTTAATAATAATAACCATAATATAATATAATAATAACAATAACAATAATTAATTAAATAAATACACTTTATCATAATAGGGAATTTAAAAAATTTAATAATAAAAATTAATATTAAGATTTTTAATAATAACTATATATACTCCAGTCAGAAAAATAATTAAATATTATAAGAATAATTAAATTATTCAGAATAAAAAAGTTAATAATAATAAGAAGAAAATTGGTAATTAAAACAAATTTCATAATTAATAAATTTAATATTCATATCGAATATAATAATAATATTAAAAAATTAATGATAATAATAAACTAATAATAATAATAATCAACTTCTAATAACAATATACTTAATAATAATAATAATAATAATAATCATCATCATAATAATCAACTTCTAATATTAATAAGGACTTTAATAATAATAATAATAAATTAAACAAATACTCTACAATTAATTCAATAATATACCGAAGAAATTTAATAATAATATTTAACAGAACTTATAATAACTGAAAGATAATTAATTACAAATTTACGTATAATAATAATAATAACAATAACATTAATTAATTAAATAAATAAACTTTATCATAATAAGGAATTTACAAAAATTAATCATAATAATGAATATTAAGATTTATAATAATAAGTATATATACTCCAGTCAGAAAAAATAATTATAGTAATTAAATATTATAAGAATAATAAAGTTAATAATAATAAGAAGAAAATTGGTAATTAAAAGAAATTTCATAATAATAATAGAAATTAATATAATAAATAAATTTAATAATCATATCCAATATAATAATAATAAAAATAAAATAATGATAATAATTATTATTATAAAAATAAAAATTATTATTATTATTATTATCAGAATACTATAATAAAAAATAAATAATAACATATATATAATAATACTAATAATATTATAAAATTTATTCTCATTACAAAAATATAATAATATTATTGTTATTATTACAATTATTTAATATTACATAATATAATAATCAATAAAATATATATAATAAATTCTTTGCAAAAACTATATAATAATAAAAAGAAGTAGGCATAGAGATATTATTATTGTTAAGAGCCAAAAGTGAACGAAGTTCGGCCACTTTTTGGCTCAAAAACAGCGCCTGTGGGTGGGTTCTATAGGCACCTCTCCTCTGTCCGAAAGAAGCTGTAAATTTTTGATTAAAAACGATGTTGTTTTGTCGTTAGACAGAATAAGACACGCCGGTCTTAGACAGAGATCTCCTCTCATATTTCATCAGTGTGTCTAGTACAGATTTCCACAACTTCCAGTGCTGATTTTGTTCCCGAGGGCATCTAGCCCAAAAAGGAAAATGATATAGAAAACAGTTCTCACCCTAAGAAAGGACCACTTTTTTCTTGGAATGGTAGTTTATACGAGCCCTGGAAACTTATTTCCCTGGAAACTTTTGCCTTTGTACGTTAACCTGAAAATTTTTAAATCAGGAGGTCATGTCTCCCACCTCAGCTGCATAGTTTACCACAAACATGTAGAATGTAACTAAAAGAAATGATTACACAGGATGTTGAAATATACTTTACAAAGCTGTTCCATAAATTTTATAAGACAAATTTAAAAAAATCTGTTTTCTAAAGATTTCAAACTTGCACTAAAGATTCAATTTGACAATATTCTATTGATTGCATTAGCATTACAACCCAAAATTGAGATTTTGAAGCAGCTACGCTACAATTCTACGGGAGAACACAGTAGACCATCTGAGAAATTAACTATAGCCTCCATTTCAAGTCTGAGGTCAGAAGAAATATCTGCTGTTTTTGGACAGAAATGTGCCTTGTCATAATGAATCTTAATCCCCACACTTAATTTAAGTTGTAATCTGAAAACATAGAAATGTGCTTTATCAAAGAGGTGTGCTCGCTTAACTCGCTTACGAGGTTTACTCGAGTCAAAAGAAAAAAGTAATATGTATTACAACTAATAGTTTACACGTTCTAATAAAAGTTTTTGGGACTCTTTGTCGTTATATTGTCGTCTCGTACAGCCATGAAAAGGGAAATGAGATATTTTGTTACAGTGATTAATAATTATACCTCAGCTGCTTCACTGTCCCACATCGCTCTTTCCACTTCCTTGCCACAGCCCTCGACGGCTTCACTGTATTGGATTGGAGGATTGGTGGCCCACTGTAAATAGATCACAAACGTTTGCGAAGATTGAGTTTTCATGACCCATCCATCATTTCATCCACTAAGTACTTATTTCCTCTGGTAAACTAACGTGGTCCTAGCTAATTGAAGCTTACGTTTTTGGCAGCTGTACTAAATGCTTCTTTATGAGCCATGTTCGGATTTTCAGCTTTGAGTCTTCTGATCTCTTCTCTGCTGTGAGCATAATCATAAGAAATCTATGGCTACTTACTTAGGATCTAACCATAAACTTAACATTTACTTACTTGATGAAGCGGTTATAAGCAGATGGTGCTCTCTGCCTTTTCTCTGGGGCTGTTTATGAGATGTTTTAGTTGTGTAAAAACCAGTTATGATCAATCTTGAATTGTTTGTACAACGTACTAAACTAAACACTTACGCTTGTTAACAACACGGTTTACAGAGGCTTTGTTATCTTCTTCATTGTCAGACGAGGTCATTAAGGATGAACAGCGTTGTGTGTTCATGGCGTTTCTTGCATCAACTTCCTTATGACTAGCTTCTTCCTTCTGCTTGAGATTAAGGCACTGAGCAGTTACTTTAAATTAAGAAAGATCAAATTCGCTATTTTGCTAACGTTAAGAACGGTGACACTTGCTAAGAAACCCATATGTTTCACCTGAGGATCATCATGGCTTAGAGAAGCCATAAGATGGAAAGGAAAGAAAGTGGCTTTCATCATGCTCACGGAGAGGAGACTTGTACAGTGCCCACATCTTACAGTCACCATCTTGGACAAGCTGCTGCATGGAACACTAACCTATATTTGAGAGACGAAAGGGTAAGTCTAGAAATCACAAGACCAGAGAAGTTTCATAAAATTTTCAGGTCAAGAATTTTGCAAGATGCACACTGCTTTACCAGTAAAATGGTTGTGCAAAAACCACATTGTACGTAGCATATCTGCTCTGGAAGATCAAAGAGATGACTCAATGTTTCCATTTGGATGTTGGTTCTGTGAGTGAAAAGAAGAGTGAGGACTGAGGAGTGAAGGATGCAATGAAAATGTGGTGTTCTGATAGAAAGAGGAAATTTATAACAGTTGAGAGGAAACGAGGAACGAATCATTATCTTTCAGAATATGTTTCAGTTTGGCCAAAACGGAAAAGAATCATTGCGTTACTGTTGATAAAACCTAAGCATATGCTTCCACAAATATGGCGTAATCATAGTATTACGCTTTGGAGGAGGCAGCTCTCAAGAAAGGTAAAACATCCCATAGCAAAACGGTGTTGATGAAGTTAAGATAGTCTTATGAGTTTTTGACTGTTGACTTGCATTTCTTTCACATATTTAAAGAGTTCATTAGTGCTGCAAACTCCAAGGACTGAGGTTTTAACAGGGTCCAAATTTCTATGGCAGTAAGTAAAATGACCAAGTACCAATTTGTTTCATGTGTAGTTTTCTTAGTTATTTAACTCACCTATCACTTTGAGCCCATCTTTCATGTCATGAGAGTGAAAGTACAGCAAGGTTTTACCAGAAGAGGAAGAAGGGTAAGTTTCTAGAATGATGCACGAATAAGGCAAGTAGGCATCTTAGGATTTGTCTTTGGTCAGATAGGGCACTTAAAATTGACAATGAAAAATGTCCAGTACCAGTCTCTTCGTTCATGCTATTTCCCAATTCCAGTCCTTTTCTTTTTGTCAGTTTCAAGGCACTTTTTAAATGTTTGACTGGCCCATGTACATGCAATTCATGACTTTGATCAGCTAAACTAGTAGTGATTTTTGGGTTCTGATTTCCACTTTACGTTCCATTGTATATGCTCATTTCGACTGTTCTAAGTGTAAGTAACAGAACAAGTCAAGGACTAGACTAAAAAAACTAATTTAACTTTTCGTCTTAATTCCCGGCCTAGCCATGAAAATGCCTGTATTTAACAGGTAGAAAATATAATTTTAAAAAGTGTAAGGACTAAACTAAGAAACTAATTTAATTTCAAACTAATTTGACTCCTCCCACTTAATTGCTAACCCTACTTGTATAACATGCTAACCCTACTTATGTAACAAGTCATCTCCTCTCTTCTGCCCTCTCAATCCAGCTCGCCGCCGCCACCACCATCGCCAACAACCGCCCTCCAGCTTGCTATTACTCGACAATCTTTTGGTAGTCTCTGTACTGTAGCTCTTGGGTCGTCTCCTCACCATCAGCTCTTGGGTGCCTGGTGAATATATTTGTCTTTGCATTTTGTTGTGATGTTTGGTCGTCTCTTCTTTACCATTATCTTAGTGATTGCGTGTACTATTTATTATGTTAGGTGATAAGAGTGCACTAGTATCTGTTGGCATCCGAATTGAATCACCTGCTTTGACTTCCAGAGGGTTCGTGGCAACTGCAGACTTCATTTGCGAGGCTGTGCAACTGATTTTTGAAGCTAAAAAGTCCGTTTCAAGTTCCAAGCTCCAAGACTTCATGAGGTGAGTGTTGTCGTATAATCTGTTGTTATCGGCATTGCAATCTTTAAATCTCCGTACTTCATATCAAGTGACGAGTTCAGGTTTCTACATATGGTTTATGAAACAACTAGCTTGGTGGTAATTATACCATACGATGTATTAGGAAAGGATATGGTGGGGTGTAAAAAATCAATTTATGCTTTCGAAATACGTCTAAATTTAACACTATATAATCACTGTCTAATCTAAGCTCTTGACTCGCCTATCGACCTAACAGTCCCTCAGACTCTGTCCTCTTTGACGCTTCTCAACCTATAATGGCCATATGTTCTATTGCAATGTCTTTAAGCAACCACTCACACATACTGATCTAGATAAAGCTCTCATGTACCATGATATCTAACCCACAACAAGAACCATAATTCTTGGCAATTGAAACTGAGCCCTTTTAGAAGGAACAATAATAGCACAAGTTTATTAAAAACCCCAATTATTTTCCAATCATTTTAGTCTTAACTTAATTGAACAATCCCATTTGTCGTCCTAATTGTCCTGTTGGCAAAACAATGCAAAGATCTCTAGATCATAAGGGATTTTCAATTTCCAAAACAAACATTTGTGTATGTAATTGTAAATTTTATTGATTCCATTTGAATGTATTGTGTCAATAAAAACATGTATATTGCAATGGCTTCATAAATGACAACATCACATATGAAAGAGACTTGAATATTAGAGGATGGAACGATGCTGATGAAAGTTGTAGCTCCACAACAACAACTATAGTTGAAGGATTTGGACCAAAATGGCTAAGGGAAAGGTGGTTAGTATCTTTTAATTGTGGACATGAAAATTTCAAGAAGACAAGCTCAGAATCGAGTGGGTTCAAATTGTAGAACAATTGAATGAGTAGTACTTTTACCTAGGTTTACTAAGGTTTAAATAGTGGTTTCACGTAACCATATATATATATACATATGCTCTTAATTGGAGCCATTCCACATACCAGAAACAACAAAAAATATTTAAACCTATTTACAAAAATGGAATTGAGTAGCAAGAGAGATGCCCATAATATTATTTGAGATGTTTTTATATATATTTTTTTTTCTATAGTGGGAAATGGCTCCAATTAAGAGTCAGCAGCAAGTGTCAATCTATGGTAACTTGTCTGCCGCGTGGAGCCTATAGTAACATTTTCACCGATTGAAGACCCTTGAAACTTAGATGCTTTATTGTTTTAAGACACAATCGTTCGGTTACATCTTCTTTTACATGGGCACTCAGTCAGACACGGGTGTTATTGGAAATACAAAGTGCCAATTGCACCTTTTGCATGGTGCCTATATCAAATTTTGATTGAGGTTGTTTTCACGATTGGAGGTAGCTTATTCCCATGGTTCCCTTTCAAATTATAAGCAGCCACATTTATTCATATCCATTTCTGTAAATAGGTTATTTTCTATTTGTTGTTTTTGGTATGTGTTAACAATGGGGAATGGCTCCAATTAAGAGTCAACAGCAAGTGTCAATCTATGATAACTTGTCTGCCGCGTGAAGCCTATAGTAACATTTTCACCGGTTGAAGACCCTTGAAACTTAGATGCTTCGTTGTTTTAAGACACAATCGTTCGGTTACATCTTCTTTTATATGGGCACTCAGTCAGACACGGGTGTTATTGGGAATACAAAGAGCCAATTGCACCTTTTGCATGGTGCCTATATCAAGTTTTGATTGAGGTTGTTTTCACGATTGGAGGCAGCATATCCCATGGCTCCCTCTCAAATTATAAGCAGCCACATATTTGTTTATATCCATTTGTGTAAATAGGTTATTTTCTTTTTTTGTTGTTTTTGGTATGTGTCAACAGTGGGGAATGGCTCCAATTAAGAGTCAGCAGCAAGTGTCAATCTATGATAACTTGTCTGCCGCGTGGAGCCTATAGTAGCATTTTCACCGGTTGAAGACCCTTGAAACTTAGATGCTTTGTTGTTTTAAGACACAATCATTCGGTTACATCTTTTTTTACATGGGATGGGCACTTAGTCAGACACGGGTGTTATTGGGAATACAAAGTGCCAATTGCACCTTTTGCATGGTGCCTATATCAAATTTCGATAGAGGTTGCTTTCTCGATTGGAGGCAACTTATTCCCATGGTTTCCCTTCAAATTATAAGTAGCCACATATTTATTTATATCCCCCTTTCTATTTGATATTTTTCTTCGAATATAATACCTTTCATTATTTCATCTAATTAAATTCTAAAGTTTGTTCTTTTTGAAGCTTGACCATTTGATTTTCTTGATATTTAAATGAAAGTGTTTCTAGGAGAATGTAAACAATATATGCTTTTATAAAGAAGAGGAAGTTTCCTAAAATGTTTCTTAAGGAACAAAAAAAGATATTTTGCAAATTATTGAGGAAAAAAATTAGAAGGGTATTTTTTTGTTATCTTTGTTAAAAACAAACAAGATTTAAATATAACTAGATGTTATTGATACGATTATTGTTTTCATGATAAGATCTAAGATCTTGGGATCTCTCTTTTTGCCATATTATCTGAAACAAGAGGGTATAGAAAATATCAAAAGAAAAAGCCACTTTATTTATCTGATAATATCTAATTTATACACAAGAGTATAACCTATTCTAATACTACTAAATTGCTAGATTTTTCGTATATACTAACTTATCCAATTTATAGTATATCTTATCTTATCTACTTGAAGATAAACTTATCTCCAAGAAGATAATCTCTTAAGCTAACTAAACTTATCTAAAATAGTTATCCAACACTCACCCTCAAGTTGAGGAATAGATATTTATTATTCCCATCTTGCTTAGAATGGTCACGAATCTAGGCGTAGGCATGATCTTTGTGATGATATTGGCTTCTTGTGCTTCAGTGGGACATAGCATTGATCAATGTCCCCTTCTTCTATTTCACATTTGATAAAGCACCTGTCAATTCTAACATGTTTTGTTCGATCATGTTGAGCTGGATTCTTCACTATACTGATGGCTGATTTACTGTCATTGAAGACTTTGGTGGGAGAGGAAGTGGTGATTTGTAGGTCTTGCATCGTCTCTAACCAAATAACTTTACAAATTCCTTGTGCAATTGCCCTAAACTTTACTTCTGCACTGCTTATTGCTACTACGGACTGCTTCTTACATCTCCATGTTACAAGATACCCCATAGTTTAGTACAATAACCACATGTTGACCTACTGTCTTCAATACAACCAGCCCAATCTGCATCCATGAAACCTTCTATGCTTCTTTTCTCATTTTTCCGAAACATTAATCCTCTACCTGGACTGCCTTTGAGATATCTCAGAATATGGTTGACTGCCTCCAAATGTCTTTGAGTGGAGAGTGCATAAATTAGCTAACAATACTCGCATAATAAGCAATCAGTTCTGGTTAGTGACAAATAGATAAGTTTTCTTGCTAACCTTTGGTATCTTCCTTTGTCAATAGGAGGATCTTCATTTTTCTTGAATTTCCAGATTCTCTCTAGTGGAGTTCCCATAAGTTTGCAGCCCATCTTTTCTATTTCATCCAGTAAATCAAGAATGTATTTTTGTTGAGATATGAAAATACTTTCCTTACTTCTAGCAATCTCTACTCCAAGAAAGTGTCTTAATGCTCTAAGGTCTTTTACCCTAAATTCCATCCTCAATTTTTGTTTAAGATAATTGATCTCACTAGTGTCATCGCTTGTGATTATAATATCGTCCACATACACAATCAAGGTGGATTCCTTTCCATTTTTTCCACACTTCACAAACACTGTGTGATCAGCTTGTCCTTGTTTGTATCCAAACTTGCAAAGAGTGTCACTGAACCTCTTAAACCATGCTCGTGGAGATTGTTTGAGGCCGTATAAGGGTTTTTTTTAGTTTGCAAACTCTTCCCCTTCCTTCTTCGATTTCAAAACCTGATGGTATCCTCATATATATTTCCTCATCTAATGTACCATTTAGCAAGACATTTTTAATGTCGAGCTAATGGAGTTCCCAATCTAAATTTGCGGCCAACGATAGGACTCTAATTGTGCTCAACTTCACAACTGGAGCAAATTTCTCCTCATAATCTACTCCGTAGATTTGTGTAAAGCCTTGAGCCACTAATCTAACCTTATACCTTTCATTCTCTCCATTTGCCTTATACTTCATAGTAAACACCCACTTGCTACCAACCACCTTTTTTCCTTCAGGTAGATCCATAATCTCCCATTTTTTCTTGGGATGCATCATGTACATTTCTTGGAATTCTTACACTGTCAAGCTTAGTAGTGAAAGCTTTAAACTTTGAAGATAACTTTGAGTAAGTCAAATAATCTGAAATAGGATATTTAGTACATGATCTTACTCCCTTTCGTAGTGCAATTGGCACACCTAAGTCACTTACCATAGTCTCTCTAGAAGCCGGTTCCTGGTCCAAAGATTGGCTTTGTTGAGGAGCTTTAGGGCTTGAGAATACAGTAAGGTTGGTTTTTCAAGAATTGGTTCTCCCATTGAATTCGACTGGACAGTTTTAGGTTGAATGGTAGGTGTTTGCAGGTTTTGTGGGAAGGTTTGTGAGATAGGAAGTGATATGCTTGGGTCCCAATAAATCTCTTCATGGGATGTCTCCCTCTAAAGAGAGGTATTGGTGAAATATGGTTGTTTTTCACAAAAAGTGACTTCATATGAAACAAAGAATTTGTTTGTAGAAGGTGAGAAATACTTATAACCCTTTTGAGTGGGAGAGTACCGAACAAACACACATTTAATAGATCATGGGTCAAGTTGTTGTGTATGAAAGCAGTACACCCAAGGACTTTAGGAGGAAGGGAATTAAGGAGCTTAATGTGAGGAAATTGTTCTAGTAGAACACGTAATGGGGTTCCAAATTGAAGAGTTTTTGAAGGAAGACGATTTATCAAGTATGATGCAGTTAGAATGGCTTCTTCCCAATAGGAATTTGGAGCAAAGTTGGTAAACATCATAGATCGAGTTAGCTCTAAAAGATGACGATTCTTTCTCTCCACTATCCCGTTTTGTTGTGGGGTATAAGCTCAAAAGCTTTGGTGAATGATCCCGTTTTCACTGAGATATTGAATAAAATCAGTTGAAAAATATTCTCTCCCATTGTTTGTACGTACTACTTGAATAGAGGTTTGGAATACATTTTGAGTGAGTTTGTGGAACTGTTTAAAGATATGATAGGCTTCAAATTTGTCTTTCATTAGATGTACCGAACATACCCTAGTATGATCATCAATGAAACTGATAAACCAATGAGTACCAGTTACACTTGTAACTCTAGCGGGACACTAGATATCACTATGAATAAATTGGAAAGGTTTTGAGGGTATGCATGATTGTATGGGATAAGTATTTTTGCTTTGTTTTGTAAGGCCACATTGCTTACAATATAAAGAAATTTGATCTTTATTGAAAAAAGGGTTTGGATATAAGATTTTCAAATATGAAAAATTGGGATGACCAAGGCGTTGATGCCATAACATAACATCAAAATTTGACATAACTAAAAGAGAAATCTATGTGGTGATTTTGATTCAGTAGGAGTACTCTTTCCTAAGAAGTAGTAAAGCCCATCTTTCCTTCAGCACTGTCAATCATCTTACCTGAACAGCGGTCCTGAAATTCACAATGAGATGAAAAGAACGTCACAATACAGTCCATGTCCATGGTTAATTGACTGACAGAAAGTAGATTATAAGTTAACTTAGGCACATAGAGAACAATATTTAATGTCAGTTTTGGCAAACACACTCTCCCTCGACCAATAGCTAGTGACCCTTTTCCATTTGTGACCCAGACATTAACTTTCTGGTTACATGGCTCATATTTTTCAAAGGCATTCAAAGACCCAGTCATGTGGTTTGATGCACTTGTGTCCACAATCCAGAGATCGTAATTTAGGGACTTTGATAATAATGATTGACACAGGTTACCTTTATGCACTAGTGTTGCAGTAGAGGTTTGTTGGTCATGTGAGTCTTTCTTGGTTGTGATTTTTGTTTGATTTAAGAGTTGATGGAGTAGTTCAATCTGCTGGGGGGATAGGTTTAGCTCTGTGGATTTGCTGATATCAGATTTTGCTACATGTGTTGCTCCACGTTTTTGCTGAACTCTTTGGCTTTTAGGTTTCCAATCTGGTGGTTTCCCATGTAATTTCTAGCAGGTCTCACGGGTGTGGTAGGGCTTATCACAATGGTCACACCACTCCTTGTTCTTGGTTTCTTGCTCTCGGGTTTGGTAAGTAGACTCCTTTCGAGAGTTTGTCACTAAAGCTGAGCCTTTAGAGCTTTGTTCAGAAGCGTGTGAGGTAAGCATGGCCTTTTTCCTACTCTCTTCCCTACGCACCTCAGCAAAAGTTTCTCTGATTGATGGCAATGGTTTTAAACCGAGTAACCTTCCTCTTACTTAATCAAGTCCAACATTAAGTCCCTGCAAGAAATCAAAAACTCTCCTTCTCCAATAATTTTTCATGCTTCTCGGCATCAACACAACACTCCAAATGATTGCATAAAATAGATCTTGGTAACTGACATATTACCTAGTTGAGTATTTATGATTTTTGATCTGATTTCAAAGCTTTGAGAAGTGTTTTCCAAATCAGAATATATTTCTTGCACAACCTCCCAGATTTCTCTTGCAGTTTTGCAGAATAGGTAGGTCCTTCCTATTTTTGGCTCCATTGAATTTATAAGCCAAGCAATGAGAATAAAATTCTCAGCTTCCCAAGCACTGTAAGTGACAGTGTGGTTGAGGAATTGCCCCTGTTAGAAATCTAGCCTTGCCTCTTCCTTTGATTACGAGCATGACTGATTGGGACCATTCTCATAGATTTGTTCCATTTAATCTATGTTGCGTGATTTGCAGCGAAAGATTATCAATAGAAGGAGATGGAGTTTGGGCTGAAGGTATTATGTAACTAGGTGTTTGGGATGAGGTTTGGGACTCATCAAAGGAACCGAAGGTTGGTTGAACTCCAACCATGATGTGGCTGGAAAAATTAGGCTACCAGAATCGGTAGCTCTGATATCATGAAACAAGAGGGTATAAAAAATATCATAAGAAAACTCACGATATGTATCTGATTATATGTAAACATGAGTATAATCTATTCTAATATTACTAAACTATTGGATTTTTCATATATACTAACTTATCCTATCTATAGTATATCTTATCTTATCTATTAGAAGATAAACTTATCTCCTAGAAGATAATCTCCTAAGCTAACTAAGCTAATCTAAGATAATTATCCAACAAAAACAAATAGAAAAACCTTATAAGGACTAATTAGATGAGAAAATAAAGTTGTGAAAATGAAATATGCTTATGCATGAGGGATGCTTGCATGAGTGATCTTTACGAGATGCTTCGTAGTACAGTAGATGGAATATATTTGTGGTATTTCTTCTCACTTATGTTATGCGCTCGATGCATAGTAGATTTAACAATGTTCTTAAGTCGACCAGTGTAGTGATTTATGATTGTGATAGTATTTATTGAAAATATATTAAAAAGTATGAGTGAAGTATGATATCGTAAAGTGCTATAGATAATTTTAAGTTATTGTTCGAGTCAAAATTCAAAGTTTTGAACAAATACTACTTTGGAAACATCGATTTATGTATGTCTGTGCATCCTTGAGTAATGCATTGATATATGTGAGTTCAATTATGCAGTCCTTGAACATCTGATTATTCTTGTGGTTGTTTCTGTGCTTCAACGATCTGTTTATGACTGTATTTGGTGCATTTTTCTTCATAGGGTATGGAATTATGATGAAGGTACACTTCTCAATGCGTTTGACAATCATGATTACCCTCAGAAAGGAATCTCTAATCTCTGCCTTTTAAATGAGCTTGATGACAGTCTGCTTCTTGTTGCTTCATGTAATAACTACTACCTTTGTTTCTTTGTCTCATAAAATTAGAAATTGTTTATAAGATGGTTCAACAGAATATATTTCCACGCGCTGTTATGTAGGTGATGGAAAGATTCGGATTTGGAAAGATTACACTAAGATGGAAAAACAAAAGCTTGTTACTGCATTCTCTTCAATTCAAGGCCATAAACCTGGTGTTCGGAGTTTGAATGCTGTTGTAGATTGGCAACAGCAGTCTGGTTATCTGGTACATATCATTGTAAATCTAGAATGTAATAAGTTGCTATGCTTGTAACTGATGTTCAAGAATGTTGTTCTGCATAACTTCATTGGCAGTTTGCATCTGGTGAGATATCATCCATAATGTGCTGGGACCTGGATAAAGAACAAGTGGTGAACTCTATACCCTCATCATCAGATTGCAGCGTTTCAGCATTGGTGAGTTTTTGTTGGATTCTTCTGTCTTATTTTGTTTGACTTGTATGTTAGTGTGATGAGCCATGTTGTTTATATTCAGGTTAGAACTTTTAGTTCCTGGTTATCCTTTTGAGGTGTGATTCTTCTATATTTTTCATGGCATCTTCTGTGGTACTAGTTCATCTATATTTCTTTCCCAATTCAAATAGCTGTATTTTGTCGAATATAACTTTGTCTGAAGTTCCATCTTATTATTTTTCTTTTATTTGAAAAATACTTAAAATTGAGGGGATATTTGGCAAATATGTGCTGGTAGTGAAACTGTTGCTAAATGACAAGATTACCAAGTACGGCTTGAAAAAATAGCTCATGCTCACTTTTCGTTTCTTGGTGTACTGCTCTTGCATATTTAGTTCACTTTATGTGCTGCTAGTGAAACTGTTGCTAAATGACAAGATTACCAAATGCAGCTTGAAAAAGTATCTTATGCTCACTTTTTGTCTCTTGGTTTACTGTTCTTGCATCTTTACTTACACTTTTAACATCTAATATCTGAACATAGGACAGTGTTGCACTATCAATACTTTATTCGAATGACAATAAGTGGGATCCTAAGCAATTCTTCCTAATGACAGCAAGTGCTATCCAATGCCGAAAATTGCTCAGAAAGTACATTTAACTTGGGCAAAATTATATTTAAGGTTCTTGTGTAGTTCAGGAGTTTTTGCTACTTCAAAAGTCTATTGTACAAGATTCTTTTTCCATTGCATTAGTTGATGATGTGCTGTCTAGTGTCTGTTGACGGCATTTGATGTTGATCAGCTCTTTTTAATCTTTATCTAGTCTGCTTCTCAAGTTCATGGAGGCCAACTTGCTGCTGGTTTTGTAGATGGCACCGTCAAACTCTATGATGTGAGGACACCTGATATGTAAGTAATATACAGATGTGGTTCCTCTAGCATGGGGCAGATGTCACTTTTTCTCTCTACAATTTCAGTTCCCTTTTCTCTTTTAATGATTAGTTGCAACTCGCTTCCTAGAACCTGGATCTGCGGAGCCTGGGCAATGCAACATCCTTCATTTTTTTCTCATTTTTATCTGTCTTAACTGTCATTTAAATTGCAATTTATAGGCTTGTTTGCTCTACACGGCCTCACAAGCAGAAATTAGAAAGAGTTGTGGGGATCGGTTTTCTACCTGGACTTGATCCTGGAAAGGTAATCTGGAATCTCTAAATCCTTGTTTTGAGTTGCTCATTTAATATATATATATATTGCGTGCAATATTTAATTTTTGTGTCCTTGATTCTTCTCTTCTCGTATGTCCTCTTTCAGATTGCTAGTGCATCTCAGGCTGGTGACATTGAGTTTTTGGATATCAGAAACAGTAAAGATGCATATCTCACGATCCGTTCTTTTAGAGGCTCGCTTACAGCTTTAGCTGTTCATAGGCATGCCCCAGTGATTGCTAGTGGCTCAGCAAATAAAATAATCAAAGTATTCAGCCTGAAAGGCGAACCGCTAGGTGCCATTCGGTACTACCCAACCTTAATGGCCCAGAAGATTGGCTCTGTAAGCTGTCTCGCATTTCATCCCTACCAAGTGCTTCTTGGTGCTGGCGCTGCAGATGCTTGGGTCTCAATCTATGGAGATGAAAATTATCAGGCAAGATAAATCACTCTTTTAACTTTTGAGTTCACATTACGGTTAGCCAGGCAGCATCGGATGCATGAGGACTGTTGTTTGATTGATTGTCATGGGAGTGCGTGATCTTAGCCAACAGAAAATGATGCATTCCGCATTCTGCTGGGCTCAGTTGCTCTCTTATCGAAACATGGCACGCTGAAATACAGATTCATTAGCCTCCAATGTAGAGAGATGTTCACACAAGATAGTAGGGGAACAATCCCTGTGGTATTCACTGGTGGAGGCTTTGGCAAATAATTCTTACGATGGTAAATGTGTGTAAATATCATTCCTCTTTTGGCATCTTCTCTTTTTCTTTTCCGTCTTTTCACTGGTGTGTTCTTCCATCCGTCCCTTTTGTTTCATTTTGTGTAAAAGCAGCACGGTTGTCCGTTGTCATAATTAAAAGCATTGCAGATAGATGTGCTGAGAATAGGGGTTGTAGAGAGTTGGCATGGCCCCCCTTGGGAACGCGGGGGACATTTCAACTTGTTCATATCCTTTGGTCCTCTGTATTTAAAAGAAGAAAAATGCTATTGGTTGTAGGTCCTTTCATTATCTTCTATGTAACATGTAATTAAGCAAAAAAAATGTGGAGAATGAATGAGCAAATCAATAGCTAATTCCTTGACCTATAGTTTCTCTCAATTTCAAAACATGGTTGGTAATAATGCTGGTCTGGACTAGTCCTTGGGCTCAATTGGGATTAATTTTGCTTCATTAGTAGGGTGTGGCTTACTCAATCTCTCATTATTAGTCAGGCTCAAGAAAATTCCAAAGCCTAAACTTAGAGTTGGCGTTAAAAGCCCAAAGACAAAACCCAACTGGACCCTTAATACCTATAACAAAAACAATCTGAAGCACAATTGGCCCATTCTAAAAAGCCCAAAGAGGGGCTTGGAAACCAGAAAGGTCCAAAAATGAAGCACAAATGGATACAAGAAAAAGCCCAAAAATCGAAATGTAACCGGGCTCCTATAGCCCATAAGACAACCCACCTTGAAATCATAAAGGTCTCAATTGGGCCATAATAAAAAGGCCTAACTAATCATAATTGGGCCGTCCAAATTTAAGCTCAAAGAAATGTTGGGCCATACTAATCCTTATAGGCTATGCAGCCCATAACAAAACCCAACTTGAAACTCAAAAAGATCGACTGAGCCACAATTGGGCCATACTATAAAAAGCCCAAAGACTAAAGCACAACTGGGCCCTTATAGCCCATAGCTAATTTTTGTCTGAACTGAAACTGAATCAAAATTGAATGCCATCCAATCAAATTTAACTTTGTTACATAAAAAAAAAAAAATTTTTGTTAAGTTTGGACTGTGAGTTTGTGTTACCTAAGTTCCAAATTGTGCAGGTGCCAATCAACATAGTAAAAAAGGTTGCAATCTCAGCTCAATACAATTGTTCAATCAGTAGCAACCGCTGAGCAAGATATTAGCAAGCCGTTTTAAGACAACATTCGTAAGAAGCCTGAAAGCAACCAAACACAAAATACTAACCAAATTAACTACAGTGGAGTTGAAATGACTTAACTAATGAATCGGGGAACATTCAAAAGCTATATTTCCCCTGCCCTGCCACTAATGGAAGCTCTTGCAGATACATGGAAAACAGACAGAAGAGAGCAGTAATGATATCATATTATCAGAAAATACACGTCCAGAACTAGTAATCACTTTCTCCCATCCATCATACTTGGGCCAGACAGACCTTATGATGTACCATTAGTCGTCTTATACGTTCCATCTGCTCTGCCAAGAACATTTAGATCTTCAAACAATCTATACGATGGAGTAAAGGTCTTCTGTCCTGCAGGGCTTGCAGGGTGCCGAGGTACAGAGCTTATTGAAGGATCAACATTACCATTGCTCACTTTTGGGGAGGAGTTATAAGTAGTTGTACTCAATTGAAAGGTTGAATTCATAGTATTAACAGTAGAACTATTATACTGGCCATTGGCATAATCAGACGTAGACGCCCAAGGTGGAGGAGGGTAGCCAGAAGAAAATTGAGGATACCGTGGCTGCAAATGTGGCTGAAACAGAGCTTGTAATTGTTGCTGACTTTGAGGATATTGTGGTTGGGTTAGGACTTGCTGCTGGGGTTGAGGCTGCAAATGGGTTTGATGTTGAATATGAAATTGCTGTTGGGACTGAGGTTGCAATTGTGTTTGATGATGAGCTTGGAATTTTTGTTGGGATTCAGACTGTAATTGTGTTTGAGGATGATGAGTATGGTATTGATGTAGGGGTTGAGGCTGTAATTGTGTTTGATGCTGGGTATGGTATTGCTGTAGGGATTGAGGCTGTAATTGTTGTTGCGACTGAGAATGGTATTGCTGTTGGGGTTGAGGCTGAGGCTGAGCTTGGAATTGTTGCTGAAGTTGTGACGATGGCTGTAATTGGTTTGCGGGTTGAGACTCTGCCCATGGAACAACATAACTGTTGTACGACACCTGCCCTTGGTTCCCATTGCATCCTTGAGAAATGTGAGGATATCCTTGGGTAGCAGAGGAAATCGGTGTTTGTTGCATGTTGTCATTGGATGCTGGAGGCGTTGAAGGGGGGATGGAATTGGGTGAGGTGGATGTCTTAGCTAAAGTGCGGCTAAGGAACTCAATCATGTCCTGTTCTTTTGTCGTTTTAACAGATGCAGGTGGATCAAGAAGAGCCAACGCATCGGATTGCACAATATTTGAGGAGCTCAATGCAGATGGCATCATTTTGCTAGATTCTACTGGCCCCAGAGCTCCGTAGGTCCCATCTGTGCTTGGTGCACGACTAGATACAGTTCTGGAATGCCTGCATTCACGTAAGAAGAGCATTGATTATTCAACTCAATCCATAAACCCCAATCGAACCGTCCAAAAAGTTGCAAGTGCCCACAATTAATCAAGTGGACAGGTAGGTTACAAAACAGACAACAAAGGGAAAAGTTATAATGTCTATACACGGCAATGGCGCAATCTCTCTAAACCGCTTGAGTAGAATGTTCAGATCCAAACTCAATACCTTAAATTTCATTTCTTTGCGCATCTCACCATGATGAAAAAAAATACCCCACAAATCACTTATATATCAAATACTTACCATCACCTAGAGAACAAATATGATACAAGGTATCATATCCTACCTTCGAGCTAGCATTGCAAAATCATCCTCCTCTTCTTCCTCTCCATCCATATGGCCCCTTGTCACATTAGCGACTGGCACAATGACATTGTTGCTAGGTGTTGGGCTGCAGACCTTTGTTTCTTCTGATGGTTTGCCATCTGAAAGAGCATCGATTGGTTTAGGGCTTATGTTTGGAACTTGAGCTGGCATTGGGGAGCCAGAAGCTATAGCATCATATTTGGCAAGTAAGATTTGCATACTGTCATTCAACTCAAGCCCCTGATCAAGAAGCTCTTCATCACTGAAACGAAAGCAAGTTAATTCAATACATGCAAACACCAGTTTGTGCAAGTGCAGGGCATGTGCAGTATGCCACAAGCAAGTATCCTTCTACATGGCCATGCGAAAGAAACAAACTAGTTATCACAGAACTAACCCAGTTGTTGTCAACATTTGCATCAACATTTTCTGGTTTGACCGACATTGGTTGACAAGGTCAATGATAATTTCATCTTTTACAGCCTGAAAGAATGAGCATCATCACATGATAAGATTAATTGTTATACTTCTGTCATCCAGGGGAAAACAAAAGCCTTGACAATTTGTACCTCTCGATCATCAGGACTAACAGCTTGCAGCATATCACTCAAAAGTTCCATAACATTCCGCATGGAATCCAAGCCTGATGAACTAATAAGATAAAAAATAATGACAAGGAGATTGTAACAGATCAAGTAGTTTTAAAGGAAAACAGTATGAAATGATTCTAAAATGCAAATAGCTTTGTTAATCCTCACCTTAATCCCCCAATATCTGCTGCCATTGTTTCATCTAGTCTCCTAGAGGCATTGCTAGGCATTCCATATCCAGCTTGAGGAGGGTGCGTTGCTGGATGGTTTGCAGGTGGTGTAAATATTGGTGCTGTATCTCCGGAACGCTTTGGGAATTGTACTCCTGATCGCTGCACATTTCCCCAATCCAACTGATGAATTAGTCATTTAGCAATTTATGCCATATCTCATCATGGGCATCTGATAAGCAAATGGATGAAAATCAGGTATTTTTATTGATATATAGCTATAGTCTCGTAGTATATATATTCCACAAGAGCTAGGCTACCAGCCACTAATGGCCCTTTCAGCTATCAGCCGAATACAATGCAAGTGTCTAGATACCCCCTGCACTACCCTTCCCATCCTTACATATAGCTCTCTCTCTCTTCTAACTAACATGTCTAACCGTTTGCTTACTCACCCCTCCCTGCCTTAGTGAATCTCCTAGAGTATGTCAGCATGGGCCTAGGATTCATATTCAGACCATTCTCCCTCTTTCTCCTAGAGTATGTCAATATGGGTTTAGGATCCATATTGCTATCAGCATCAGCTATTTATAATAAAAAAACAGACATGTCATCAATGGAATTTCTGAGGCTGCAGTAGCACATCATCACCAAATATGTTCCACATATCAGAATAATCACTCTTACAAGGAGATCAATAAACTAATTTCCCAGAAATAACAAATCAAGTAGATTATCACCCATATAACTTTCACAGAATTATCACAAGCAACTTATTGCTGGCACTAATACCAAGCCATACTCGTGATGGACCTATAAGCTGACCATCAACATTACTACTCAATGACCTAGATGGACAGATAAGAACATCACACTCAAACCATCATAGATAATCAAAAGGACAGAAGCAACATAGCAAACAATCAAATGATTTAGTTAAAAAGTTCACCCTCAGTTCCTCATAAGCCGAATAGTACTGAGGATATTTGCATCCAGGCCCACCAAATGCATCTTGCCAGGAATCCAGCAAAACTAGGATCTTATCTCTCACATGCATATCTGTCTGCAGAAATAGAGCCAAAATCAATATATCATGTAATGCATAGGAAATCAAGTATTGGCATGAGAAACAGCATAGAACAGCATGGCCAAGAAAATCTGCTACATTTATTGAAGACAAGCAGGAAAAGGCATTTCCAAATGACAAAATGCAAAGAGAAAGCATAGGACTCTGTATGGTCATAAATGTCAAAGATTTAGATTTAGCTACTGATTTATGATTTAATTAGCTGATTTGTTAACGTATTTTATGTACTTTCTTATTTAGGTAGTCAACTCTCTGTTAAAGGATCTGATTTTTAGTTCTTCCTTATTTAGATAGGTCTCCTTCTGTATATTCCTTATCGAGGTAGTATTTCTTTTGTATATATAATATTTTCTTCTAATAAACATAGGTTTCGGTGCTCAAAAATCTCTAAGTTTGACATGATATCAGAGCCTCGGTTCTGAATTTCCATATTTCTCTTATTCTTTTGCTCTACACAGCCCTAGTTGAGTCTCTTGTTCCTAGTTATTTTGATCAAGTTCTTGTAGCCTCATGTCTACAAACAAGTACGATTCTTTCTCGGTTCATTTTAATGGCAAAAACTACTCAACCTGAGCATTCCACTTAAAGATATTTGTCAAAGGCAAAGATATATGAGGTCATAATAATAGCAGCAAACCTGCTACTAACAAAGACACCGATGAATATGCCAAGTGGAAGGTCAAGAATGCTCAAATCAGAGCATAGATTCTAGGATCTGCCAAACTCAACATCGTTTTAAATCTCCGATCCTCCAATACTGCAGCTGAGATGTGGAATTACCTAAAGAAAATCTATAGTTACCAAAACACTACTCGTAGATTCCAGCTTGAACATGAAATATCCATTCTCCCCAATTGAATCATGTCTCTCCTTTCACTCAGTTATTAGGTCATCCCAATTATCTAACCTTCGTACCTTTGGCTGCGTATGTTATGTTCATCTTCCTACACACGAACGCACAAAACTCACAGCTCAGTCAGTTAAATGTGCTTTTCTAGGTTATGTTGTACATCAAAAAGGATCTCTTTCTTATGATCCCAATCTACGTCGTGTTCGGAATCCTAAAAAATGTAATCTTTTAAGAAAATCGGCACTTTACTGCCTATATTTACTGGCTCTGCCGCAAGTCGAAAAAAATCTAAATTGGTGCATCATAGAAGTTCCAAAGCCATACTAAATCAGAATTTCTCACCTCCAGAGCCTCCTCAAGATCAATCCTGTTGCTGATCTTGTTATATCAACTGCACCTGCCACGAGTTAGTAAACCCCCATATAAGTATGGTTTTCAAAATCCTGTATCCTCGAGAGCCATCTTGTCTTCTCTTCCTATTTCCTCATCTTATAAAGGCAATGGAGCATTAGTGATGGCGGAAAGCTATTGAACTAGCACTTCTTGCACTTGAAGAAAAACAATTGGAATTTTGTACCACAACCTCCATCTATCAAACCTCTTCGCAGTAAATTTGTGCTTTCTATCAAACTTCTTTCTAATGAATCCATAGATCGTTACAAGGCTCAGTTGGTGGTTCTTAGGAATAACCAAGAGTATGGCCTAGATTATGAAGAGACCTTCGTACTGGTGGCCAAGATGGACCACCGTGCAAACATTTTAGCACTTGCTGCATCTCAATCATAGACTTTACTTCAAATGGATGTCCAGAACACATTCCTATATGGCGATCTCAAGGAAGAAGTTTACATAAACTTCCATATGGTATGCCCCCTTCCTCTCTTAATGATGTTTGCAAACTAAAACACTCTTTATATGACTTGAAACAGGCCTCATGTGTAAGCTTTGAAAAGTTTTGATCCACACTCCTTGATTTTTCTTTTACTCAGAGTCAATATGACCCCCTCTCTGTTTCTCCAACAGACATCCAAAGGGAGAGTTCTTATTTTTATGTGGATAACATCGATATCACTGGTTTTGGTCTAGAGGCCATCTGTAAACTTCAAAAATTGTTGCACTCTAGTTTCCACCTGAAAGACCTTGGCCAGATCATCTACTTGTTAGGGTTAGAAGTTCATCATAGGCCTCAAGGCATTTTCTTGAATCAACACAAATACATTCAGGATTTAGTGAAGTTAGTCAAACTCACAAATAATACTTCTGCTGAAACTCCAATGGAAGTTAATGTGAAATACCAGTGTAATAAAGGCAAGATTTTTAAAGATCTTACTTTATATCGTAAGTTGGTTGGTACTAACCATTACTCGACCAGACTTCTTTGATATTGTTCACAATGTTAGCAAGTTCAAGCAATCTCCTTGGCATCTCCACTTATCTACAATTCGACGCATCATCTGATACACTATTGGCACACCTAATTGTAGCCCATTTTTCCCTGCTGGCTCTTCACTTCAACTACAAGCCTTCAGCAATATTGATTGGGTTGGTTTCCTGGACACAAGGGAATCTACTACTAGATGGTGTATGTATCTTGATGATGCTCTTATCTCTTGTAAATGCAAGAAACAAAATTATGCATCCAAGTCATCCACTAAGGTAAAATATCGTGCCATGTTCGATGCCTATTCTAAAATCATTTGGTTATGTGGTCTCCTCACAGAGCTTGGTTTTTTGGAACTTCAACCAACTCCATTACATGTTGACAACATTAGTGCTATCCAAATTGCTGCCAACTCTGTCTACCATAAGCGTACAAAGCACATAGACTGCCATTTCATCAAAGAGGCCTAGGACTGTCAAGTCATTAACTCACCTCATATCTCCACTACTCTACAGCTTGAAGATATTTTCACAAAATCCATATCACGACAATGCCATAATTTTTTATTGGTAAATTGACACTTGTAGACTCACCAACGTCAATTTGAGGGGAGATGTCAGAAGATTTAGAATCAGCTACTGATTTGTGATTTTGTTAACTAATTTGTTAATGTAATTAATTTATTTCATGTACTTTCCTATTTAGGTAGTCAAATCTGAGTTAAAGGGAACTGATTTTTAGTTCTTCCTCATTTAGATAGGTCTCCTCCTTTATATTCCTTACAGAGGTAGGATTTCTTTTATATATATATATATATATATATATATATATATGAATGTTTTCTTCTAATAAACACAGATTTTAGTGCTCAAAATTCTCTAATAAATACATAATTTTCCAGTAGTATACGTTCTTGTCTAATATTCACATTTGCGTCTAAAACATCCCATATGAATGGAGACCTTCAAACTAAAAAATGATGGGCAATTTGACATGAACTGTCACTTCATATGCACATTCCGTGAAGATTGCAGCAACTGTGCTTTTAGTTTTACCCATATGGACCTTACTTTGTATTTCCACAGGTAAATATTTTTCTTATCTTCATTTCTATATATGAATGAAAAAGTTCTTCAAAGTTCAAACACAGAAACAGTGACATGCATATTGTGGGAAATTATGACTAAAAATTTTCAAAGTGTTACCTTCTTCTTTGCAATTTTGACCATTTCTCCCAATAGATTCTTTTCAGCAATTTGAAAATGAACAAAATCACCACAGTTTTTTACCATTGTTTCCAAAAGCTGCAAAGCAGATTTCATACGCAATCAATCAATAGCATAGGCATGATAGACAATAGCTCCACTACTATTAACTTGGTAATCGCTACACAAAGAAAAAAGCACAAGCCGATAACACGAAAACAATCATAAAATGAAACTGTAATCAAATTACGGTCAAAGCCAGTAGCTGCACTCTAGGGTTCTTGTGCTGCAACCTTTTCTTCACAGCTTTCACTACGTCTTTTGCCGCCCTGAGCAATTCAAAACATGCTTGTCAACGTACATAAAATTTACACTCATAGAATATGCTTCGAAAGCACATGTGATCCATAACAATTCAAAAATCACATACGAAAAATAAAACAACTAAATAACTGGTCCGATCACCAGTACCAAAATACTACGCTCTACGCTCAACGAATATGCTGTTCCGTAAAACAAACTCAAATATCGGTTCACCAAAAGCATAATAACCTGAACGTCCTCCCTACGAGAAAATTTCCATCTAGATTTAATACACCAGTATGAGAGTTGATCGTTCCTTAATTTTCATAATCTACAGATTATCATCTTATCAACCATAAGGCTACGTAAAAGAAAATTCAATTAGAACTCCACACAGAATTTCCTGTAACTCCCTCAAAACATAAGTATAGCACAAAATTCTCTTGAGAAAATCAAACAAACAAAAACAAGAGAATAAGAAGCGAAAGTTATAAAGCGAAAACCCAAACGTCGACTCCGAAAACGAAATAAAGCGGAAAAACAAACAACAGCTCAGAAGAACAAGAACAAAATGAAGAAACAAGTACCAGTGCGTAGAATTAACAGAATCGCAGATATCGATGTTCATGGTCCAATCAGGACTCAGGAGAAGATCGCTCGTCGCCTTCTCCACCGCCACATTCGCCGCCAACGAAGAAGAACCCATGGCCATGGCTTTTTCTTTCACTCCTCTCTCCGAGTGTTTGTTTCTCAAAAAACCTGACGGTTATCTTTTCTTTCTAAAAGAATCCTTCTCTCTCTCTCTCTCTCTCTCTAGCTTTCTCTCTGTCTCGTAAAAATTTCCAGCCATTAGAGACACTCTGAGAAAGACAGACGAGGAATTATTATTATTATTCTTTCGCTTTCTCTTTTCTTTCTTCGGAAATTCCGTTTTTCTCTCTCCTTCTTTTTTAAACCTTTCTCCCGCTTCTCCATCTCCCCACGCGGCTCTCTACCCGTGCAATCCACACCCTTACACCCGGCCGGATACATCCTCACCGATTATTTGCTGATATTTGTAATTTTAAATTATTATAAATAAGAGTAATTAAATGCCTAATTATATTAAAAATAGATATAAAGTAATAACATGAATTTTTACTAAATGTAAAATAACATGGTAAACACTCTTAAATATTTTTTAAGTGTAATTTTAGTTCATCAAATAACTTTTGTTAAAGCATAGTTTGAAAGTTACAGGAGGAGGTGGGGACTAAGGGGGTGATAACAACTTAAAATAGTCAAGTGCGATTCTGAGTAGGAAAGAAAAATGGCTAAGGTCAGGGACCTCATTATCAATGTAGCCGGCAATGACTTTTACTTCGATAGAACTTTTATTAATAGAATTTTTTCTGTAAAATTTTTCTAATAAAATTTTTTCTAAGAAGCTAACTGACTATTTAACACTTTAATTGTAGTTTAAAAAAGAACTTTTTTGAAAGAGCTTTGTACAGTAGACTGTTTGATAGCGTAAAAATAAAAAGTACTTTTAATTTTAACTATATTTTATTTTGCAAAAAAAATTATTTATGCATATAAATATTATTTAAAGCGTATTAAGTAATATGCAAAGCAAAATATATTAATTATTATCTAATTTTAAACCATATGAAGCATACATAAAAATATATCTAACCAAATTTTTTATATAGATTATAACATAAGTAAACTAATATTGAAAATAAATATTAACATATATAAAAAGTCAAATAATATTGTATAAATCCTAAAATAAATATCCAAATTGAGTGAATAATTAAATACATAATAAATGGAAAGATGGATTTGTGGATATTGTGAGAATTATGTGTAAAACATAAAGGTAAAAAGAACTGAAAAATAGACTCATTAATTGATATGAAAAATTTACCTGAAAAAAAAACACTTTTTTAAGAAGCTTCAAATTTGAGTTTCTTAAAAAGATATATTTTTGCTGCCAAAACAGTCATATCCATTAAAGAAATACTTTTTTATAATTAAACACTCTTTTTATATAAAAAAAGCTTTTGTAGTGAAAAAAAGTACATATTGACCTTCCAAAAGTCGATCCAAACAGGCACTAAATTGTGGAATCTTTCTATTTACAATTATGCCTAAATTGGGTTTTTTTTTTTTGTGAGACCTAAATTGGGTTTTCCTAATCATAAGAAACAATGGATTTTAATCATAACCCTTTAACAAAAGAAATAGCATTAAATAATCTCAATACTAATATACTATCAGTAGTGTCTTACCAAGTAGTGTGATTGAGGGGACCTTTTCTTTAATTTTCATACTTTTTTAGGGGGCATGGGCCAACTTATGTCATGAACTAATCTTATTATCTTATCGGATAATTAGATTATTATCAATGATAATGAAAGGTTAATGTCCAAGTTCATATCATAATACATTATCACCATTGACTAATTAAAATTAGTAAATTATATAAACTTTAATTAAGACAAAAAGCAACATTATTTTAATAAAATGATGTCATTTTTTTAAAACCAAAATTGTCATGCCTACTTAGGGGACCATTGCTCGTATCTTTTTTCTTACCCTTCTTTATAAAATTTTTGAAGAGTGGCTATCCACATGGCTTAAGGTATGTATGAAGCCAAGTGGAATGTCGAAGTAGAAAGGGGGATCTGGTCTTGCAAGCTGTGGGATGCGTAGATTCTCAACGCAAGTTATTGCACCGGTTCGTACTGTCTATTCCACCCCATGACGCAGACCACCACTTGCCTCATGGCGTTGACGTTCTACCTGAATTATTGCTGAACAGAGTGCTTTTGTCGCTGAATATGCCTCTGACAGAGTTTGTCTGCTCCTACGTGGACCACTCAAAATGGGTCCGACTTTATGAGTGTTTATGATAAGGTAACCTGACTCGTTCGTAAATAACCTGAACCTGAACCTAAATGTCAGGTTCGGCAATTTCATAAACCTGAACCTGAACCTAAACTTAAAGAACCTATAGGCTAGGTTAACCTATTTTCAAGTTCGGTTATCAGGGTAACCAGAACCTATCCATATCAATATATATGATAAAAAATTATTTAAAAAATTGGTGAAAACAAATACAAATTATTCATAAAAGTATGCATATAAAATTCATCAATGATTAATCCAATATGTTAAACTCAAGCAAAGTAAAAATAAGGCAAACAATGTCTTATAATGATCCATACTAGAAAAAAAAAGAGATAAATTATTAAACAATTATTCTTTGAATAGGATGATAGGATAATCTACTGTTATACATGAAGTCACATTTGTAGAAAATAAAGAATAAAAAGAGTTAGACTTGTTATTTCTTTTTTAATTGAAAAAGAATTTTTTATTTATTTGTATGTTAAAACAAGGTAAAGTAAATTAGATTACTTGATTCAATTTGCTCAAGTTCTTCAAGTCTCTCTTCCACGTAAAGTGGAGTTTGTAATTTTCTCAACCAATCTTGTCTACAAACAAGAGCCTCCACCATTTTTGGAGTAAGAGAGTTATGAAATGAATCAAGCACTCGACCTCTTATACTAAAAACAGACTCAGATGCAACAGTGAGGAAACGAACCGCTGTATTAGACTTCGTTGATTAAAAAAAATAAAACTATTATTCTAATATTATTAAATCTTATTTTATCATGTTAAAAATAATAATATTATTAATATTAATAAACTAATAAACACAAAAAAGTATCATTTTTTCTTATTGCAACTTAGCGTAGAAAATGCAATTAATATCATAGTTAAAATTTCAAATATTATATTATAAAAAGCGCAGTTGTATAAAAAAATACAATCTCATAGTCTATTACTAAATCAACTCATTTTTCATTCATTTCTAATAAATAAAACTATGTTTGTATTTGTACAAGACAATATTATTATATTCTTATTATTTATTAGCAACTATAT
>JANKOE010000005.1:1450688-1470973 GCA_026284465.1 Erythroxylum citrifolium
TGATTTAATAATTAAATTTAATTCATAAATTATATATTTTATTAAAATAACCTAATTTTGTTAATAATTTGTTAATAAATATTATATAAGAGATTAAATAAATTTATTTAATTAGAAATAATTTATCTTTAAGCTTTATCTAATATGTAATTATTATCAGTGATAAAAATATAACTATGTTAACATTAACAATCAAATAAATTTTTTGTTTTTATTTGAAAGAAAAACAGAAACAGAAAACTGAAAACGAAAAATGAAAACTACAATAGAAAAATAGAAGTAGAACCAAACGACCCCAAGTAAGTAAGAAAAGAAGTTTAAGGTTTAAAAGACTCAATTGGTATTAGATCTTTAAAAATCAGTTAAATATTAAATAAAATTTAAAAATTAAAAAAAAAAGATTATTCTTATGCATTGTAAATTTTGAAGTTTAATTAAAAAAGAAACTGTTAAATTATTTTGGTTTATAAAAATTACAAATTAATTAATAAATTAGTTAATTTTTAATAATAAAAATTATTAAACTGAATTAAATTGAAAAATTAACGGGCTCAAAATTTTTAGAATTAAATCATTGTACGGTTTCGATTTTTAAAATATTGATATTAGGTATGCTCATTGTCTGTGGAGGCCAGGGCAGGATGATGTCACCAAATGTTAAAAAGAGCATAATTAGTAGAAAAAAAAGGTCTTAACAATCATAGCAAATCCAAGAAGATAGGCATTAGCATTTTGGACCAACCATGTTCTCCACTTTATGGCTGTAAGACCTTGTTGTCTTGTGCTTAGCAATTTCTAATGCATCCACCTGGCATTCCACTCCCATCATCATCATCAACGCATTGACAAAGACATGACTCAATTTTGTAACTAAAGAAAAATCGCTAATGCTCTATAAAGTTGTGTACATTTTGGAGAACTTTTCACAAATACAAATAGTTAGTTTTTGGAGACATGTCAACTTCTAATCTGTACTTTACATCACTATTTATAAAAGAAACATTTTACTACTCACATTGTGAAAAAAGGTGGTGTCGTTTCATTCAGGTTAGTGGAAATTTTAAGTGGTGGGGAAGAAAAGAGGATTAGGTAAAAGGTGTTTTGATTAGATTAGTCTAAAGAATTAATGGACCCTATCACCCACAAAGCGCGAGCGAGATCTGAATCTAAGGGAAGAGGGAAAGCAATAATGGAGATTAAAGATAACTAATCGTGATTAGCTTATGAGGCCTACATAATCACATCTTGGTGTTCACAACTCTTTGTCTCACATGTTGACCATTAGACTCACATATCAAAAAAGTTTCGTATGTGAGGTTTTCAATCATAATTGTTCAAACCACGTGATTTACTAATTATTTTGTGTACATATTCATATTGTATTTAATGATTGATCTTTTAATTACACTTTTCTTTTTATTTTTCTTCATTTATATATAATTAGAAATTTAACTCAGTTGATATATTTTTTTTATCTGACAAATTATCATCTCACTAAATTTTAGAAATTAATTTTTATTGTGGAAATAATAAACTTAACACACAAAAATAGTTTTATGTATTATGACATAATTTGAGTCTTTGATTAATCAATCTTAATTTGAAAAAAATTCCTTTTTGTTAAAAAATAATTAATTACTGCTTAATTGAAGTTTTATTTTATTATGAGATACCAAATTACCACCAATATATATATATATATGTATGTATGTATATATATATATATATATGTATGTATATGAGTCGTTTCTAATGTCTTATAAGCCTTAGATGAAGTAGAAATAAGTATTTTATTTACCTCTTTTTGTTCTTTATAAGTATCAAGAATGGATCATCGTAAATAACAAAATAAGATAAAATAGGAACAGATTAAGAGTAGACCCTAAGCAGGTGTCCTTTTTGTCCATTCGAGCGTGCGCGCGTGTGTGTATGTGTATATATATTTATTTATATGCAACTTTATGTAAGATACTACTCCAATGGAAAGACTCGCAAAACATTCCCTTTTGGATGTACATTAGGTAAATTTTTGAATTAACATAGCAGCCTACAAATCACGCCAACCAGGTACTTTACACTAAATAAGCTCTATACAACAGGCGCAATCAAAAAGGCATAAATAGGAAGAATCGAATGCAAAACCTTTTGACGCGGATCGCTTAGAAGCATATGTCTCTAGTTAATACAATTTTTCAAGCCTTCGTCATGATAACGCAAGCCCGAGGTCATGAAATGAAATCTACTTGTACATGTTTAATATCGTCAAAATGTGACACATTATTATTATTTTTATTTTACAAGTTACATCAAGTCATGATTATGATTGACACCTTTTCTTTTTTAGTCTAATTAATAAAAGAGCAAGAGAATTATAAAATATTTATAAATTAATAATATTGATATCATGTAAAATTTATTAATTAATCAATAAATAGTTTGACCTCTTAATTAAAGTTAAGATTATAAAAATATTAAAATAAATTATATTTTAATTTGAAATTATATTTAATTTATATTATTAATAAAAATATATAAAAATATTAATTAAATATCATAAGTTTTAATTGATTATCCATTCAAAAAAAAGTTTTAATTGATTATAAATATAGTGTAAAAATTAATCTTGCTAACTCCTCTCATTAGTCTCGTTATGCCATATAAATTGAATACGTACACGTGAAGCTCTTAATAAATAAATGGTTATAATTTAAATAAAAATAATAATTAAAATAATTTTAATTCATTATATATTTAACTTAAAAAATTCTGCACATTATCTGACATAAAAAGCTTTAAATGATGTATGTTAGCAAGATTGACGATAATAATTAATTATGATTTAAGTTGATAATAAATTAAAATTGTTAATATATGATTGATATTTTTTATTTCTTGACTAATATTATAAAACTGAATAATTTTAAATTTTAAATATAATTTATTGAAATTACTATATAACAAAAGTTACTAATTCATTTTAAATACTGCCAAATTATAAAAGTTTTAAATTAACGTATCAAGTGTACAATGCCTTCCGCTTTGCGATAATTTGAAGAAGGTCATCAATATTTATAGTCTTTCTCTCATATTTTTTTACAAAGAAACTATTTTCGTAATTCAAAGTGACCTTCTGGTCATCACGATCAACTTTTACTGGTTGCTGGAATGTTCTCCCTCTAAGCTATAAAGGTTTTATTGCAACTTAATTACTTTTGGCTTCGCCTCAAGTGGCTTCCTGTTAGGTTTCAGATCATTTATACTAATGGTAATCTCGCCAAGATGCCTCTTAATAGTTTTTATTGTGGTGTTCATCAATTGGTCAAGCTTTCTTTTCTTTTCCTTTTTTTTTAATGAGGAAGCAACCAAAAGTAATAAATTTATAGTGCATTAATTAGATAAGTTAAGAGGCTTATTGCGGTTGAAATCAAGGTCATTAATACCACTTTAAACTCATGGTTAAGCTGCAAATAACGTGTTCAACACCTTGTCTCGTATTACGTGGCCATGCCACTTATGCTTAATTTAATTGTTAAAGTTGTAATTTCTTAATAAATGTGCATCCTTCTAAAACGACTTTTATTTTGAATAAGAGGGAGTATAACTTAACAATTAAATTAAGACCCTCTTCTCCTATTCCTAGTCCGTGTCATATACGTGAGTGCAAAAAATTTTCAGACACAAATTTGTGGATGCCTTACATGGTAGACAATTGGAATAGGATTGGAAACGGAGGATTTCGTCCCCTCTAACCCTCACAAAGGAGAACGGGGCGAGGAGAGTTAACATTTAAAGCCTTTTTTTTGTTATTCACGAGGTGTCTTAGGAGGGTCCTAATTATGAGAAGACATCTTTAAACCATTCACACTCAGACTAATTCTCACTCGAGTCAAACAGGTCCCTTGTAGGAGGCGAAGCTCTGACCCAGAGACGGAGCTACATAAAGACTTGGGGGTCACTGGGCCCCCAAGTTGTTTTTAAAAAATTATTTTTAATATATATATATATAAAGATAAAGTTATTTAAGGGTCAGTGGTGTACTGGGCCCCCAAAATTTAAAAAAATTAATTCTTGGGTCCCCTATCTTAAATTCCTGGCTCCGTCACTGCTCTGGCCCCAAGTTTTAAACGGCTGCGAGGAAAGTTCGAATCTGCAACCTCACTTAACCCAAAAGAGCCCCTTACTAACGCATATCAGGTTACATCTAAAGCTTTAATACATCGTTGTTACGAAAATCCTCAAATATTGCTTTGTTAGTTTGAAGAAAGGGCATTTAAGTAATATGTTGCTGAGGAGCGCAGGGCTTGCAAACAGTGGAATTTAAAGGTAGAAGGTAGAAACCGACGACCCACAGGACAGACAGGATTTTCAGCTTTCACGTCAAGATTTTGTTTCACCTAATTTCGTCACCTGATTCCCTGATGAGATTTGGATGGCCCAAAATAATCGAAACAAGATATCCGTCTCCTTTCTTCTCTTTTATAACGGTGGATTCAATTAGGTATAGCAATACGAACCTATCTTAGCTCGATCAACGTTAATGGGTAAAGAATAGATTGATCAAATTTTTTAAAATATGATCGGTTTAATCAGTTTTGAATAAGAAATTTTTTTAAAGATTTGATTTAATTTAATAAATTTTGTTATTAAAAATTTATTTATTTATTAATTAATCAGTAATTTTTATAAATTAATTAAATAATTTTTATTTAACTGTCTCTTAATTTAATTAAACATTAAATTTTTAGATAAGTAAAGATAATTATTTTTAATCATTTTTAAATTCTTCAATTTTAAAATTTACGATGATTTAAACCTTAAATTTTTTATCTTATTAGCTTAACTTTCGGCCTGGTTTTGAAAATATTAAATTAATCAGAATTTATATTATATTTATATTTAAAGATTGGTTCGATAATTAAATGATTTGATGATGTTAATTCGGAAAAAATTAAAATAACATTATTTTAATATTTATGATGAAATATTAGGTTTGATTTAATTAAATATTTACAAATTTTAAGATATTTTCACTCTCCACCATTCATCTTCCAGTTGGTGAAGAACACAAGTGTCACTCCACGAACATAATATGTTAGACCACTTCCTTAAAACGAGGCACCCATTTTCACCCTCAGGATGTCTGAATGCCAATTAAACCATGTGTAGTGTAGGCGTAGGCCATTTTCTTTCTCTTTTTGTATACTTTAATAGAATTAGTGGTCCATTATAATTATCTTAATTTGGACAGTGACACGGAAAACACATATTCTAAGTCATGCAGCGACTTTTTGGTACAGGTTTACATTCCACAAATACGTGATGTTACTTTTCCTACCTTCTGTTGATCTGTACAGATTGAATATACATTTTTTAAATTGATTTTAAGTTGAAGAAATGATTGAGAATAAATTGAGCACGCATTTATTATGTGTTTGATAAAAATTCAAACCCTCATAAATGAATTAGGATTAGACGGTTTGACTATTCTGTAATAAACTTAATTAATTTTAATAATAAAGTTTGAATTCAATTTAAAATCAACAAATCACGCTTGAATTGATTGAATTTTGAGTCGAACTTATATCGAGAAAATATCTCGGGACTTATTTTGAAAATTTTGAAAGACCTAATTATTCAATTTTTTGTACATAACATTATTTTAAAAATTTATTAAAAATAACATTGTTTTAAATAGTCCAATTTGAGTTTTGGACCTTTATCAAATTGCATGTTTTCATTGTCACGAACCTGTCCCGGTCCAATGCTATTCCTACATCTAATCTTTTATCTTTTGCCAAAATCTAAACCCATCGAAGAACTAGAAAGAACATAAACTGGGCAGGCTGCATAATATTTGTTAGGACTAAGTTATAATAGGCCAAGAATTCAGTATAAGACCCAGAGAGCTTTACGACCGTGTCATGTTACTCAGGTCCATTGAGATTGTAGCCCAAAAAATGCTTCTTCTTCAACAAGGGACTAAACGAGAAATTGGTACTGGTAAGTGTTAAATTCAAGTCATGCAGCTTTGTACTATTACCTGATTGATAGCTTATGATTGGATCCATAATAATAATTATTATTATCGAATAGATTAACCGTCAGCACCAACTGCCACCGAGAAGGGGACGTTACTTTGCCGCCCGAAAACCCAAACAAAAGGCAAAACGCCAAAAGTGCCACGCACACTCATCTCCCCACTTCCAATCTCTTCTTTTCTTCTTGATTATATTTTTATATATGTGTGTGTTTGTATAAGATATAAGATTCAACTTCTTGGTCTGTAAGACTGTATCTGAATCAATCATCGTCACTCCTCTGCTCCGTTGTTTGAATGGCGTCCCTCTCTTTTGCCTCTCATCCGTCTCTTCAAAGCCGAGACGACGCCGTTGCTCTTCTTAACAATAAGAAGAAGAAGAAGAAGAGCTCGTTTTCATACTCTTCCAGTCCCTCGTACTTGTTGGGCTTGAGTCCGAAGCCGAGGAGCTCTGGTTTTTCATTGAACGCGCGATGTTCGGTGGCTGGAGTTGCACGCGCCAGTTCGGTGGAGGTGGTTAAGGAAGAGGACGTGGAGAAGAGGAAAGAGAAGGACAGGGTTCTGAGAGTAGGTGTGGTGTGTGGTGGGCCTTCTGCTGAGCGCGGGATTTCACTCAACTCTGCGAGATCAGTTCTTGATCACATTCAGGTGCTTGCTTTGGTTCTTATTGTTTATTACTCACTCTTTCTGTTCCTCGAGTAGATAATAATCTGATATGAATTGAAAATAGACCCTTTCACAGATCAAATCCGTTGCTCTAAAAAGTTCTTAAATAGTTTAGAAAACTCGAACCTAATACTTCAAATACTAGGGATGCTTTAGGGAGTCCTTCAATCACTTGAACTCATTAAACTTCAACTTAGCTCAAGCTTGAAGACATTTTCTTGGTTCAACTTATACGAATAAAGTCTAGACATTAAACCATAACTTGACTAAAAGGCTTGAACTCAAAAAATCTAAATGAATCAAGGATGAATGTAGCAAAGTTCGGCTTGTTTTGTTTTTGTTTTTTTCTCTGATAAACTCGCATGTGCAACTAATGAATAAGGTTGATCAAGCTTGAATATAGGAAAGTTTGTGCTCTTTCTTGTAGATAAACCTGCACTTCTTTTTTTCCAGATAAATTCGCAGGTGCAGATAATAATTTTTAATGAATAAAGCTTCATAAAGTTTGAATGTAGCAAAGTTCATATCTGCAGGTGCATGTAATAATTTGTAATGAATCAAGCTTGAACGTAGCAAGTTCAAACTTTTTATAAACCCATAGGTGCAAGTAATAATTTAGTTCATTTGATATGCCAAACTACGGGCTTGATTACGAGTCATTGGTGATATTCCAGCCTGAGACCTCATTGCAAGCAATGCGAATTAATTATCCCTCCTCGCATCTTGCCTCTTTCGACTAAACTGATTACAACCATAGTTTGATTGCTAAAAGAAAATTGATGAAAGAGTATTTGATTAAAAATACAGTTCCTTTTGAAGAAATTAAATCATACTATGTCTTTGGAAAATAGTTAATTGGTATAATTAACCCTTTTTATCTTATTGACTTATTATAAGAGTGGATTTGTAACAGGGAGATGATTTGCATGTCAGCTGCTATTACATAGACTCTAATCTTAATGCATACGCCATATCCTCTGCGCAGGTTTGCACATGAGCTGTTCATTCTTTAGGCCTATTTGGTCGATTGTTGATAGTGGTTTATTGCATGAAATGAACAAGTAGTGGTCAAATGTGTTTTTAGATGTTAGCAGCAACTGCCAAATGCACAGGATTTCAGTTTTTTTCACTTAGTTTCATCTTGGGTTGTTTAGAATATGATAGTTTCTATCTATAAAAAAATGTTGATGGCTTTGCTTTGTTTTGGTCGCATCAAATGATAAGAAGCCCTGTTAGATAAAATGAAGTGAACTAATTTATTAGTCTTTTCATTACAATGTTCAAAATTTTGGCTTTCTATCCCAAATTTCAGGTATACTCAAATACTCCTGCAGATTTTGATTTTAAACTCGAAAGGTTAGCAAAATTTGTACTTTCTTTTTATTTTAATTTAGTGTAACTATGTTGTTGCAGTTGCAAATGGTGAGAACACTAATTGTCTGACTTTTGCAGCCTTGCCCTAGGTTTTTCATCTTTGTCTGAATTTGCAGAACACCTCACAGCTTCTGTGGACATAGTATTCCCTGTGATTCATGGTCAATTTGGTGAAGATGGTGGCATCCAGGTGTAGTACATCCTTCATTATTGCTAATGTTCTATGCAATGCACATATGGCCATTGTGAAAATATCTGATGTAAGGTTCTGACTTGGTTTGATTTTTGGTGAGAAACCTTCAGGAGCTGTTGGAAAATTACAATATTCCATTTGTTGGGACAGGATCGAAGGAGTGCTGTCGAGCATTTGACAAGGTATTTGAAATCTTATTTCCTTGTTCTCAAAGTTGATTGGGTGCTGACATCTCACATGCAATCCTCTTTGAGAAATTATTAACATCTTTGTAAGATCTATAATGCATCACATTTCTGAAAATTGTTGATTCAATGCTCTCAAATATGAAAATATTTCCAGAATACAATTGTTAAGTTGCTGCATGAAGATATATTCATATTTCCCAACTAAGATAGGTTCCAACCAAAACTAGCACCTTACTGCATAACCTAAACTACATGATGCCAAGTGGAGTTATACATAACCATGGTGAATTGAGCCTTTAAGGTCCTTATTGTTTTCACAATTTGCCATTTAACTATTGCAGTATGATGCCTCCTTGGAGCTCAACAAGCAAGGATTCTTAACTGTACCTGGCTGTTTAGTCCAGGTATTCATCTTCCCTACTTGACACTTACCATTCGCTTGTCACAGCTACTTATTTGGTTCAATGCTGCTTATGCATGCCCAATTCAGAATATGTGTAACTAGGTCAGAAAGATTTACTGTATCTTCTTTTCTTTACCGTTATTTGGTTATAGTTGTATTTGCTTACATACAATTGGTAATACAGGGCTCAGAGATGGACAAATCTGTATTATCCAAGTGGTTTGAGATCAATAAATTGGATGATAGATCTGGGAAAGTTGTGGTAAGTGAAGTATAGCAAAAACCAAATGCCCACTGTTGAATGATTCAACATTTGGTTTCCCTAAGTTTATGCTTCATATTTCAGGTAAAGCCAACCAAAGCAGGATCAAGTATTGGAGTTACTGTTGCATATGGTGTTGCTGATTCTCTTAAGAAAGCAAATGATATCATCTCTGAGGTAATTCCTTTTTCTGCTACCTGATTTAAACTTTGAGATTATTGATCTTCGTAAACATGTGGATAACATCAAGATAACTGGCAAATCACTTTGAAGTTACATTTAGTGCTGATGATTATACCTTGGGAAATTTTAATAGTTCTTTTCATAGAAACCCTTTAAGTTTTGATCAATTCCTTCATATGGAACTGATATTAAAAGGGCCTTTAATTAACCAAAAGACGAGACAATTTTCCTCTATGGCCTGAGATACCCAAGGAAAAGTTTGGAACTTCGTCTTGAACTCTGAAGATAATAGGAACTTATTTCCCATTTTAGCATCTCAATAAATTAGGTATGTTATACACTGCCTGCCAAAATTTGACTATTAGATTATAGCTGGACGATTTGACCATGTGAACTAAAACTTTCTCCTAATGTTTGGAAGGGGATTGACAGTAGAGTACTAGTTGAGGTGTTTCTTGAAGGAGGCAGTGAGTTTACAGCCATTGTCCTTGATGTGGGGTCTGGTGTTGATTCTCACCCTGTCGTTCTTCTGCCAACAGAGGTATATTCTCTTTGTGCTTTTGACTTTGATTTTTTAGAATAAAGTCATGGTTCCAATGAAGCTACTGATGGAGTGTTTGGTTTTCATAATGTGGCACCAATGTACAGGTGACACTTCAGTTTCATGGCAGTGTTGATTTGAAAGAAAAGGATGCAATTTTCAACTATCGGAGGAAGTATCTACCTACAAGACAGGTAATGCAGCAGTACCTCCGAGGATTGCTAAATTACAAGACATCTTCTTGTTTCCTTTTGAGGTACAAAAAGGTTACAAGAAAGGATTTTGTACTATCAACTGAGTTCTGCATTCTCAAATGCTTATATGCATATGATATTCTTACACATTTGATTTCTACACAGGTAGCTTACCATACTCCACCCCGTTTTCCTGTTGATATTATAAAAACTATTAGAGAAGGAGCATCTCTGTTATTCAAACAACTTGGCCTGCGTGATTTTGCTCGCATAGATGGATGGTTTTTTCCTTCTTCAGTGAATACATTCTCAACTTCCAACGAAAAGTTTGGAATGAATGAGTCAGGCTCAATAGTATTTACTGATATTAACTTGGTAAGTCAATCTCTATGTTTGGCAATAGTTTTATTGATTCTCGTTCTTATGGTTTTCATTATATTCATTCTATATTTCAGATCAGCGGCATGGAGCAGACCAGCTTCTTATTTCAGCAAGCCTCAAAGGTAATCTTCATTACAATTTTCTGCTGTAAGCTTCTAAAGAAAGGTTTAGTGTTAGCATGCTTTACACGTATGTGCCAGTCATTTATCTGTAGCCATCTTGAACTGAATACTTATTGAAGGCTAGCATCTATTCTTTAGAGGTGGGTTGTTTGTTGTCAAGTGAATCCAGGAAGCATATGCCTGAAGGTTTAGAATGCTGATCAAAAGCTATCACATATAACTTGATATTAATTGAATTGTGGTGTAGGGATGGCTTGAATTTGGAACCTTTTCTCCAAAGGTTTCTTTGTTGTGATCAGTGGTGAAGTTTGAAAAGAGATGTTTATCAGGCATCCCTGGACCCTGATGCTAAAAGCACCACTCAAATTCACATGCTAATTAAATTTCATGACTGTACGAAAAAAGAAGTAATTGTGACTCATTGATTGTAGTCTATTTCATGTATAAGCCTCTATTTCTTTGACACGCTTCCTTTCTTGTCCAGGTCGGATTTTCTCATTCAAACATTCTGAGAAGCATTATTCATCATGCTTGCTTGAGGTTTCCCCATCTTCAACCATACAACGATGTATCAGTCCATCTGCCACACAAGTCACAGCCCAGGGAAGTTGCTCATAAAGTTTTTGTGATATTTGGAGGAGACAGTTCAGAACGTCAAGTATCCCTTATGAGTGGAACAAATGTTTGGCTCAACTTGCAGTCATTTGTTGATGTAAGTTGGGATAGCTACATGATTTCTTAGGTTGCATATTTCTAGGGTACCTTGCCACTAGGACTTTATACAGTTCAGGGAGGTCACATAAACGGTTGGGAGACAGCTTTAAAATCTTCACGAATAGAAATTTAGGAATCCTTTGGATATTTAGATTGGCTTTATAAATTAATGAAGACCTTCTCCATTTGAAAAGACACCCTAATAACGTTTTACTTCGCATGCATAGGTAGGGGAATATAGGTCAAAAAGTTTCGGGGATCTATGCTTGGCCCTGAACTAGCTCTGGCCACCAAATTCAGAATTTGTCTTTTTAAAAAAGCAAGGCCTTTGGCTTACCTTTTATATGACTTTGTATATTCCCATTAGGGTAGGTACAGTGAACTTTGATGCCTGAAATATGAGATCTTTTTTTTTTTGCCCTCAGCTTGATGTAACTCCTTGTTTACTTGCCCCCTCAAGTGACCATTCTTCTGGTCAACATACAGATGGAATGGATGTGGATGCTGGTTCTAGAGTCGTTTGGTTATTGCCGTAAGTGCTGCTTTCTATGTTTGTTCACTTATTTTTTCAACACTTATTACATCTTCATGAATGTTATAGTTTGCTCCTTGCTTTCAATCCAGATACTCTCTCGTACTCAGACACACAACAGAGGAAGTTCTTGATGCCTGCATAGAGGCAATAGAACCAGCTCGGGCTGCATTGACATCTCAATTGCGCAACCAAGTGATGGTTGATTTAATGGAAGGGCTTAAGAATCATAGTTGGTTTCCTAAATTAGGTGATGAACCACCTGTAAGATTTTCATTGGAGAAGTGGATCAAGCATGCCAAGGAAGTACAGGCTACAGTTTTCATTTCAGGTTTCTTTTGCTAGGCTCATATCTTATTAACTGAAGTTGCCTTCATTCCATTTTATTGTCTAAATTTGATAACGTTCTATCTTTTATACACTATTGGTTTCAAACTTTTTAAGATAATCTTGTTCTTGTATCCTTTAGAAGCTTTACTTCACAAGCTGATATAGCTTCTGGAAACTGCTGATTTATGAACTATCATCTGATGCCTTCTACAGTGCATGGAGGCATAGGTGAAGATGGCACGCTTCAGTCTATGCTAGAGGCTGAAGGAGTTCCACACACAGGTTTGTTCAAATAGATATATATTCAATTGACAGCTAAATTTTCTTGTTAAAATAACATACTTTTTTTTTCTTCCTTTTAATTATAAAGGCCCAGGTGTCATTGCTTCAAAGACTTGTATGGACAAAGTAGCAACGTCATTAGCTCTTAGTCATGTATGGTAAACTGAATTAAATTATGCTGTTTCTTAGGTTACCTTAATAGTTGGCTTCATTTTGGATTTTGTATCATACATGACAAGTATCCTGATCCCTTGAACTTAACAGCTTGCAGAAATGGGTGTTCTGACCATAAACAAATATGTACGCACAAAAGAGGAACTATTAAGTTTACCTATAGACAAGACTTGGCTTGATATAACCTCAAAGCTTCAATGTGATACATTGTGTGTTAAACCAGCAAGGGATGGGTGCTCGACTGGGGTCGCAAGATTATGGTAGGCTTATGCCCCTTGTTATTTTTACCCCGCTCTCTCTTGTTTCTGCCTTGGTTGTCGAGTCATTATGATGCTGTTTTTGATCTTGTGTGCATGAATGGATATCAGTTGCACCAACTCTTTGTGGAATATTATTTTGTTTATAATGAGCATTTGTATTCATCAATTTTTTCATGTAGCTCTCGGGAGGACCTTGCTGTGTACTTAAAAGCATTGGAGGATTGTCTTTTAAGGATTCCAGCTAATAGCTTTACGAAGGTATAAAATCCTGGATGTTAATTTCTTTATGTTTCAGTTGAGCTTGATTCGTCGCTGAGATGAAGGAATCACTGCTTATGCACTTTTTGGTTTGACTGATTTCAGACTCATGGAATAATTGAGATGCCAAACCCTCCTGCTGAGCACTTGATTTTTGAGCCTTTTATTGAGACTGATGAGATTATTATTTCATCCAAATCAACGGGTGAAAATGCAGATCGTCTTACGTGGAAAGGAAACAGTCGATGGGTAGAAATAACTGTTGGTGTCATAGGAAAACGTGGATCAATGCACTCACTGAGTCCAAGTGTTACAGTCAAAGAAACTGGTGATATTTTAACCCTTGAAGAAAAGTTTCAAGGTATGCCTTCCTCATTGCATTTTACCTCTAAATGAATCTCTCAAACTTGTTTGCTGGTTTATGGCATGTCAATGTTGGCATTGCGGTTTCATCTTATTGAACAAATCACAATAGTAATACGCAAAAGTAAGAAAGCTTCAAGTGCAGTTCATTAGAGAAAAGAGGAATTTACTGATGCAGTTGAAATGTCTGGCTGTCCTTCACAGACTTTTAGTCACTTGCATTTACACAGTCAACTAGCATGATGAGTTTATTTCTAGAATGCCATTTCTCATTTCTGGCGTTCTAATTGAAATATTACATTACAGGGGGAACTGGCATCAATCTTACTCCGCCGCCTCCGTCAATTGTTAGGTTTGTGTTTTCTTTTTCTGTTTGCTGATTTTATGTTTCGGAAGGCGCTTCTGCAGTCAGGCTGCTGTAATCTAGTGTCTTTCCTATAAACTGTTCTTCTGTCACTGACTAAACCTTCTTCATGAACCAGTAATGAGGCTTTAAAGAAATGTAAGCAACGCATTGAACTGATTGCAAACACTCTACAGCTAGAAGGGTTTTCAAGACTGGATGCTTTCCTTAATGTTGACAGTGGAGAGGTCTGTGATATATCGACGCAATCAACTCTTCTTGATTTTACTCCTCTCGATCCATTTCATGTCTTTCATCGTTCTCCCATTAACCAATTCCTTTCCTTCCCACCTTATCGGATTCTTCATTTTCTTTTGATTCAAGTTTTTGTTCAATTGCTTGTAGGTACTGATTATTGAGGTCAATACTGTGCCTGGAATGACTCCATCCACTGTCCTGATTCATCAGGTATATTAACATAGTAATATCTACTTAGGAACCAACAACTTGCAAGAAACAAGTTACTAGAATTTTATGTCAGGGCCTGACGTATTGGATATTTTGCTCATCTCAGGCACTAGCAGAGCAGCCTCCTATGTATCCTCACCAATTCTTCCGTACATTGCTTGATTTGGCGTCAGAAAGGATTGTTTAAGACACTAAGCTATGTCTCCAAAGCTCCGGGAAGAACTCTGTAGCTTAGAGCTGGTTGTCCCTATACATATCGCACATCTTCCTGCCTGGCGTGTCCTAATCAGTAAAATTAAGAATCTGGGAAGTCAGATTGTTCAACAACTGTTGTGTCTGTTTTTGTGTCTGATTCACGAATTTGATATTATTAATGATGTATGTAGAAGTGTGAGAAGAAGACTGGTTTCTTTCGTTTAATGTCAATGACACAAAGACATCAATAAATATGAAAATTATAATAATAATATAAATATAACGATAAGTTCTATCGTTATAAAATAATAATAGTAAAATTAAGTGGTAATCAATTTAAAATTTATATTATATTTTATATTTTTATATTTAAATCTTATATTATATTATGTTTGAGTTAAAATTAAACTTAAATTAGATAAAAAAATTTTAAGGTTTAATTGGTCAAAAATAAATTTAAGAGAAATAATTAAACTATTAAATAAAGTAATGATTATTTCGAATTTTTATGTTTATATTTTGAAAATTTTTAATGACAAATATTTATAATTACTATTATTTCGATTTGTACTAAAATAAACTTTTAAGAATAAATGGTAATTTATTAATTATATATTTCAAGTGATTAAAAGTTCAATTTCTTTCTTATAATCTGACCAGCAGCCGCCGATCTGACCCGTCGAAGATGACAAAAGCTATGTTCTAGAATCAAAGAAGAAAAGAAAACAAAGAAAAGGGGTCGCATTCCATCGTTGATCTTTCGACATTTGACCAGTGCATTCAGAAAAGTAAAAGCTAAAGGTTCAAAATTTAAAAGAAAAAGCACCCAATGAAATGGCAAAGCCATCTACGCGCGGCCGCCATTAAAACAGTTTGAACTGTTAGGACACCAACGAATGACTCAAGGCAGACAGGTGTCGAGCTTTTTTTGAATCCTCGGACACCACATGCTTAGTTTTTGAAAGAAGAGTTAAGAGAACAGTCGTAGAATACTGTTACCTTGTGTGTTTAGGCCGGACTTCACGAACAAAGACTTGGTCTTTTTCGCCTTTGTCCGCCGACCGGCTTAAGGTATTGTGTTCCTCGCTTTTCTGTTCATTCTCTGATCTGGGTTTGAGGCCTCTACCTACGTTAATTTGGTCTATTCTGTAAACTTTCTAGGATTTTTAGTTGCTCTGCTTATTCATGACTTGTTAAAAGTGTTATCTTGATCTGTTTCTGACCTTCGTTTTGATGTGAACTGTGCTTGATCGTGGTATGTTAAGACACATACAAACATGACACATGTGTTCTACTCTGTTCTCTTTATTGCAATATGTTGCTTTGTTATTCGATTTGTCTTAATACTAGAAGTAAATTAAGTTATAAATTTCTGCTTTTGGATTCTATTGTCTGCCATCTTCATGGTTCTTTATCACAAGTTTTGAACTATTTCGTGAGGATCTAAGTGATTTCAGGACATTTCTGCTTGGTGGTGGGAGCCATTATAAGACTTTTTCTTTTCGTGCTCTTTACTATGAAGCAATTATGTTTTGTATGACTCGATGGCAAGCAGGATTTGAAGTGCATTCATAAAGTGGACTGTGCCTGGTTGTCAGTACCTAATTCTTCTAGTATGTTACCTGTGTTTTTCTTAACAGGTTTTAGAGGAAGTTATGCTTCCAATGCAGTGAATTTGGTGATTATCCATGATTGAAGTTTCTGAAGATGATGAGATTATATTTGGTTTAGCTTCTTGGAGTTCGCCATAGGTAGACCTTGTAGTGAAACAATTCAAAACCAAGAAATTGAATAAACACAGCTCTGGGAAGAATGGGTTTGGACAGTTTTGGAGGAGGCTTTGCAGAAGCAAAGGAAGAATTACCTGCAAATACAATTGGAAATCGATTCAAGGCTAATAAGAGTGAAGTGGGCATTCTTGGCATTTCGACTTCTCGAAAGGCACTCTTGAGTGACAAGGATTCCAGTACAGCAGAAACAGACAAATTGAGAATCATTCCCACTAGGTTAAAGTTACTGAAGATCAGTTCCAGCAGCAGTTTAGGTTCACCATCAGCTAAATTCAGAAAGTTAGCTGAAGAAAAAGATGAAATGTCACGTTCTGTGCCTTCCACTACAAACCAAGTTGTTCATCACCGTTTCGGAAGACTTCATCTTCAAAAAATTGATTGGTCATCAGTATGGGACATGGGCTCTAAGTGGGTCAGAAATCCCTATAACATGGTGCTTCTGCTATGGATTACCTGCGTTGCAGTTTCTGGAGCAATTCTTTTCCTTGTAATGACAGGAATGTTGAACAGTGTCCTACCAAAAAAGTCCCAAAGAAATACTTGGTTTGAGGTCAATAATCAAATCCTGAATGCTCTCTTTACTCTCATGTGTTTGTACCAACATCCAAAGAGATTCTACCACCTTGTACTTCTTTGTAGGTGGAGGCAAGAAGACATAGTCGCACTCAGAAAAGTATACTGCAAAAACGGTACATATAAACCAAATGAATGGGCTCATATGATGGTGGTTGTTGTGTTATATCACATCAATTGCTTTGCTCAGTATGCTTTATGTGCCCTTAACTTGGGATATAAAAGATCCCAACGACCTGCTCTAGCTGTTGGTATCTGCATCTCTATTGCAATTGGTGCTCCTGCAATGGCAGGTGTATACTCCATTGTTAGTCCCCTTGGAAGGGAATATGACTCCAAATTTGATGAGGAAGCACAGAATCAAAATCTTTCCCATGAGACTAATCATCCTAACCGCCGAAAATCTATAGAGAAAAGATTCTCATTTGTCTCAAAAAATGAGCTGACAAATGTCGAGTATGCACCCGTATGGAGAGGGGGTTTATTTGACATTTGGGATGACATTGTTGTAGCTTACCTTTCTCTTTTCTGCAGTTTTTGTGTTTTTGGGTGGAACATGGAACGACTTGGGTTTGGGAACATGTACGTTCATATTGCTACCTTTCTCCTCTTCTGCATGGCTCCTTTCTGGATCTTCAATTTGGCTGCTATAAACATAGATAATGATATGGTCAGGCAGGTTCTTGGATTAACTGGAATTGTTCTTTGTTTGTTTGGTCTACTATATGGTGGTTTCTGGAGAATCCAAATGAGAAAGAGATTCAATTTGCCAGGGAACACCGCATGTTTTGGCAAACCAGACATAGCAGATTGCACTCTATGGCTCTTCTGTTGTTGGTGCTCACTTGCTCAGGAAGTCCGAACGGCTGACTTCTATGATATTGTGGAAGATAAGTTTTGCAGGAAGGAAACTGAGGAGATAAATCAGCCCAGACTCTCCCCATTACCCCGTGAAGAAGGATTAAGTCAGTTCAGATACAATCCAACCTCTCCATTTCGAGAAAACATTTGGCAGTCCAGTGTTCATACTGAATCATCTTCAAGTCCTAACCAAGTTCCAGAGCGTCACTACACTCCCGACAGGCATCACAGCAAGTTGGCTGAAGAATATTCAGCGAAAGATAAAGAGTATCTAATGAAACCACCCGATTCGCTATCAATGCAGAAAGGTGACTACAGCCACAAAACATGAAGTTTGTATATGAGCAAAGTGAACTGCTTGAGCTTTCAATTCAATGAACTTTCATAATGAAAACTCACAAGAATTTGAACAATTTAGGCATCAGATCTCCTGATCATCAGCAAATGGTTAAGGTCAAGTTAACAGCAAGAATTTGTTCACCAATTGTACTTGGTCAGTAAACTTCAGAAACTTTTTCTTTTTGAGCATATAGTTGTAAAATTGTTGTTCCCTTTTGATCCAGGCATCAGCCGCATACAGATCATGAAATGCATGCCAGTTTGAAGTATTACACTGTGATCATGCCAGTTGAAGTTTGTTTTTTGTCAATGCAAAAGGTGGAATATTACATTATGATCATTGTTCTCCAGGCAATTTTTACCCAAAAGTTTGTCTTCATTGTACAGCATGTTTTTTCCAATCATTTGTGCCCTTTTTTGGACAAAACTGGACAGCTTTTGGTTTGTATACTATGAACAAAGAGCAAGGAATTTAGAAACTACAGAAATACCGATGTAAGCAAATTAATGGAGTTTCTGCTTTGAATCGTTAGTTATTACTTTGTACGTTAAGTGCAAGCAATAGTTCGTGAATCACGTGGTTCGGATAAATCACTTGATGAATTAAGTGATAGGATCGATTCAAGTGATACTTGCAAGCTTCAACATATATTTATTCCCGATCATACTCTTTTAAGGTTGAGTTGAGTTCAAATTTTTCTTATCCGACACAGTTCTTCAATCTTTTGGGTTGAAAGGCTCTTAAAATTACTCAATTCACTGCTTGGATCACCCCTTCAAGTTTTACTCAAATCTTACAACACTAATGCTGCTGAGAAACACTAGAATGTTGAATATAAATGCCAGTTTCTACTTGTGTGAATTTGTCACAGAATGAATTTATAATAAAGAAACAATCTTTGTACAGTTCTTATTTGGTAATTAAGAACATACAATCTCAATCCAGAACAGATTACAAATGCACAACAATAGAAAGACCCCTTTGATCCGTACCAGACCCAACTTGTGAACGAAGAACTCCCAAGTAATTTCCTAAATTGTCAGAAGAAGAGTAGGCAACGATCGAATCCAAAGATCTCCAGGGTTACTCCGCCATACTGTGTGACTCTTATGCCTTACTCTCCAACTACTTTTTGGCTTCAAATATTTGACTGTGAGCCATGTGTTGAAGTACTCTCTAATCTCAGTGATCTTACCATCTTTAACGATCCAAGCATGCACCCAATAAGCTGCTTCACCTTCCCATCCTTCAGCAATCACACGTTCTCCGATCACATCTATGGTTCTCGGAACAAACAGGAATTCTGTTTGGTCCTTAGACTCTCCACTTGTGAGCATCCTCATCATGTGCTGGCAGCGAGGAGGTCCATGAAACCACCATTCCACATCACCTGCCAAGAGGTTTGCTATGGTGTTCCTGTCACCTTTTGCCAATGCCTTGTATAACCCATGAACAACCCTCTTCTTTTGCTTTTGTGGGTCAGAGTCTGATTTGCTCCTCGGTGTAGTAGTTATAGTTTCTTCAGATGCCATTGTTACTGTGTTATGGAAAGGTCACAGAATGTTCATGTGTGTGACCAAAGGGAAGCCATTTATAGAGAGGAAGTGCTGACGATTAATATAACGACATCCATTATCGTGAAGATGTAACAGATTTTACTGTCTGATTAACGACAAACCTTGGTTGTTTGTAATCAACGCTCAATCATTTCAAGGACTTTGTTCTAAAGAGATTGAAATGTGTAGCCATTTGAATACTTGAAAACGAAGGGGTTGTTTTCTACTACATGCAGAATGATCCTGGAACCTGAACTTTATTAATTACGACAAGACTTAAGACATTATTTAGTTTAAGGTAATTATGTGACCTCAAGGTTCATATTGGTTGCTCAATGTTACTGACATAACTATGCACAATCATCAACAATAACAAGAAGTAAAAATTTTACTAAAATGCGAAAGGCTTATTAATATATAGTCTTATCTCTAATTAGTAAAGAGATTGTTTTCAAATATGATTATAGAGACCGAGCTATATACAAACTTTGGGGGACATTGGGCCCCCCAAGTTTTTTAAAAAAAGTTATTTTTAATATATATATATATATAAAGATAGAGTTATTTAAAGATAAGTGGTGTACTGGGCCCCCCAAAATTTAAAAAAATTAATTCTTGAGCCCCCTATCTTAAATTCCTGGCTCCGTCATATAACTATGTAAGGAGAAATAAATAACCAGCGGATATTTATGAACTTAGGAT
>JANKOE010000005.1:1517009-1555027 GCA_026284465.1 Erythroxylum citrifolium
GATATATTTTGTGTAAAGTAATAAATATGTTAACTTTAATTACAAAGTAAATTATGTAAATAAATCAATTTGAGAAAGAGACATAAAAGGAAAATGCTAAAAAGTAAAAGGATAAAGTTGTCTTTTTATACTTTTGGTGCAATGAATAGTAACACACCAAATTAGTTTGTTACTATTCATTGCACCAAAATAATTGGTGTTTTAGTGTCTTGGTTGGAGTGAATTTTTTGCACCAAATTTAGTGTTTTGGTGCCTTAGTTGGAGATGCCCTTGTCAAACCGGAATTTAAAGCTCTGGTTTTGGTTGAAAGTTTCTTCAGGATTTTGTAGGAAAAAAAAAACACAAAGTGAATCGTTTGTATCTTTCCTATTCATTTTCTGAAGTAAGCTGTTTACTTTTATTTACAGATTCGCAGTTTTCCCATTTGATAGCCATTGTGGATCATCTTACAATCAATCAGCCATCTCAGTTATTTCAAGAGGTATTTCTGAGTCTCCAATTGTTTTCGTTTTGTTTCAGTTAAGTTCTAGCCCTTTGGCTCTCTAGTATTACTATTCGATTCTATTTCCTGCCCTGACTGCCTTTAAAGGTTCATTGACTTTGTTCAGGCGTTCTTTTAAAGTTTACTTCTTTCCGATGCTCCTCAATAATTGTCGTCGCTCTTCTTTTAACAGTTAAAATGGAAAATATCTCTTACTCTTTCCTTCTCTCTTTTCTTCCTCCTCTCTACCGAATTCCTTCTTATCATGGATGAACTTTTTCAAGGAAGCTATTTCAAATTCATTCACTTGGTTCAGCTGTTCTGTTAAAGTTTACTTCTTTCTGATGCTTCTCATTAATTGTTATATTATTGGGGCAATTTATCTTTTCGATTGCCCCGGCTATTGTTCTCTTAACAGTTGAAATGGATAGAGAACAGTTGAAATGGATGAACTTTGTCAAGGAAGCAATGTCAACATCTTCTGTTCTCTTTACCTCCTGCTTTGTTTCTCCATGTTTCTACGCTTGGTTACACTAGGCCACTCACTACTAAGCTTCGTGTTGGACTATGGCTACTGTTGAATTTGCAACAAGAAGAGCTTCTGCAAAATGTCAAGATGTGATTTTTTTCCTTCTTTTTTCAGGAACCAGAAAACTTGAGGTTTCCTCTCTGAGGCTGGCTTTTGGGAAAATATAAGATCTGGGTAATATGATTCAGGCATCTAGTAACATAGTAGTATAAAAGATATTGTGTTTCAACAGGTCTTTATAGTACTCATAGCTACTTCAATCCGAATTACTGCCCAATTTGAAGTTTGTTGCAAGATATTAGGTTGTTGAAGACAATTATAGGTTAGCCCGTAAACCATTTCGAAGTTACTGGAAATTGATCATTTGGAATTAACTGCAGTCTGAACTATTTATCTAATATGCCATTTAACTTTCTGATTAGTAAAATTTATATTGTTTGCTTGGTAGGCATTTCATACCCTTATGATCAGATATTGCCGACCTTTATGATCAGATATTGCCATTTTGTGAGTGTTGGGCCATAGATTTGTTGTTGTTGTTGTGATTGTTGGCCATAGATTTGTTGTCTGGCAATTGCATTACTGGCAGGCTTATCTGATTTATGACTTAAAACTTTTATTGAGAGGTGTTTCTACACTTCTGTTGGTATTGCAGGCTTTTAAGGGACAATTCAACTCAAGTGATTTATGAAATATCTTTCACTGCCCAGGAAGAGGAAGAGCCCCGCTTGAAGAGTTTGTGCTTGTAGAAAAGGGTGAAGCAAATGGAACTGTGAAACAAATTTGATGTTCTTCAGGTGGAGATTTAGATATATGTGAACTTCAAGCCCTTGTTACAAGGTAGTTAACTCTACTATGAGCACAAATTGGGATTTAATGATACAACAGTGAATCAAAACGTTAATGATCCAAGCTTGAATAACCTGTATGAGGAAACAACATTTTGTACAAGATTGTGACAATTGAGGATGTGTGACACCTTGTAAGTGCACTAGAATTATAGTATAGTAGTATAGATATCGTTTCCACGAGGATTGATCGCTTTAACTACAATTCAAGCCGCCAATTATGAAGTTATTGACTAACAATTAATAACTATCCAAAAATACTTAAAGAACTAATTAATTCACAAAAAAATACCAAAGTTCAGCTTCCCCTTACCCCTCTACCATGAAAAGCTCTATGCGTACTTTCTTTATATGAATTTGTGTAATTTTCTCTAATAAAGTCAGTCATATTTCCGGTTTTAACTAATTATGTTGACGAATTTCTAACATCAAACATCTAGTTTTCCAGGTCATGTAATCAATCAAAAACTATCTAGATGCGTTAAAAATCAATGAAACTCATGTAATATTACCACCAAAATTATCTAAGAGCTCAATATTTCGGGTTGTTTTAGTAATCCTAGTTATGCTTTATTAAGATCAAATCATCAATTCAATTAATAATTTCATACATGTATCAATTAAAGGTCCATGTTTCAGGTTGCTTTAATGAATAACTTGCATAAAATTCAAAGAATGATTAAATACAGAATAAAGCATAAATTCATGTTTCAAAAGATAACACTTAAACAATCAAATCATGGTAGAATAGAGTTCGGTTCAGCCTCCCTTTGGCACTAAAACGATATTAAGTTAATATGTTTGTAAACAAAAACACAAATGGTAATAAATTAAAAAAGGACACCATGGAAATAATTTAACGAAAAACCCAACATTAGGATAATCCCCTCTTTTCAGCCTTTTCTCTTAAGTGTAAGTTATGTTGGGTGTATTCTCTGATATGTGACAGCCCCTTTTTATACTGAAAAATTCGTAATATCCTTACCCTAGTCTAATTAGGGAGATTTTTCTTAATTTAAAAGACTTTTGTATGCCTATTTTGGAGTCCTTTTGCGTATGGTTGAATATATCTCCTCAATCTTTTGTATTTTAGCTTCAAAATTCCTAAATTTCGACAAGACTTCTGCAAACTAGTATAGAAATATAAGCAACAAATTAGAAGACCAAATTACAATAGGGCACAAAGTTATGCGAGAATAGAGAAAACATAGGCATCACGGTGGCTGGTCCATATGTCATCATCTTTAAACTTTCTAAAAGACTTTATTGGCAATTTGTTTTTTTTGACGAAAAATGGCAAGAACTATTATTGGCTTTCAAGCTGAATAAAGTCATAAATACACATAGGCGGCTGTTGAAACCAAACCACCTTGCCCGTCAAGATGGTAACAACTCGAGTAAGCCTATGAGCTATTTCATTTGCAGACTGTCTAACAAAGACTAATCGCACATCTCTTACCTCAGTGAGAAGGGATTTACAGTCTGAAACTAATAGTTCGAAAGCAGAATCATCCATATAGGTAAGTTCAAGAATAGCCTGAACACAAGATTGGGCATTGGACTCCAGAACAGTAGGCAACCACCCGACATCCTTAATTTAACTCAAGGCTTCGCGAATGGCCATATCCTCGACAATTTTGGCATCAAAATGACCCGAGATAGCTACCTGCATAGCACCGACAAAATATCCAAGGGAATCACAAACTACAATACTTAAGCCAACAAAAAGACCATCAAAAAGCTCCCCATCAACATTCAATTTGAGAAGGCCGTGAGCTGGTTTAGACCATCTTGCCGAGGGGAAAAGAAACAGCAACAGTAGAGGGGAAATTATTAGCTTGGAGCCGATTATTGAGGAAATTAAGAACACGTCTAGCCACTTGGAGGACTTTATTGGCATTTTTTTTTTTCAAAAGAGAGAATAGCTATTATCACGAAGAATAATGATCCAAAATACAGTAAGGCAAATCAACCCTTATTGGCAATTTAAACTTAGATATACTTGCAGGAGGCTGGTGTTCATTGGGAAGGGGAAAGACTTAACTGAATTGTCGGGCTCCATAATTTGCGGACGAAACCATGCAGATCAATATAAGAATTTATTACAGAAAGTGGTCCGAAGTGTCAACTTCATTCCAGAAACTTCCCATACGCTTATTGTCTTTAGGTAATATTTATTCTGGACGCTGTTAAAAGAGTGTGCTTGGTGTTTTATCTTTCACTTGATTCGGTTACTTGAACATATTCCAATGTGCATGAAACCCTGTTTACCAAAACTGCCTTTAGCAGCTAGCTTCTGTTGGACATGAGCACTTCCTCTCTCAAGCAAGCCATTTATGTTGGTCTTTTCTTGCGGAGATTGTAACTTCTGTACACCAACCATTCTGTTTTTAGCTTTTACTCTGTAATTCAGTTCAAATGATTCACCTCTGACATCAAGCAGACCGATGCTCACGCAAGTACAAACAATTAAAGAAATACTAAACGTCGTTATGAACATTTAAATTTTTTGTACTTTCTGGATAGCAACGCATTGGTGTTTGTTAAATTTGATGTTGAATACATTATTGATTGCGGGGAGATGTTCCATCAGAGCCATCGTAAAAGAACGACTACTTGAAAGCTCCTTGGCTGGCAACTTGGCATCTTCTACCATTTTAAAATTATTATTAATTAGTCGATCTTACAGTTCCTTTGTCATCTGCAGATAATATTGCATTATAAAGGATTATAAAAAATTTCATTTTTGTTGTATCCTGTCCACAGTTACTCACGAATCGAACTGTTTTTCCAGTCGTCCAACCGTTTTGACTGCAGTAGGTAATATTTACTTGAAATTGTTGACAGTTGACCGACTAAGCAACCTGAAATGGTCAGGAATTTCCACGTACAACCTTGATTGAACAGAGGGTATGAATGTTACGTTCAGCCATGCGTCTTAGCTGTTCTGTGGTCAGATATGTACATTGATGATTGAAAGTGGGAATACAAAACTTTGGAGCAAAGAAAATTGGAGATGGCAGAGTTGACTATAAAGGGCACGTGTTAGACTAACTTCAATCCTCCCCCAAAAAATCAGCTCCAATGGGACGTGATCCTCTTATCCTCCTATCCTATATGTTGTGCCACTCCATCTTAACCACCTATTTATATGAATAAGTGGTTGAGATAGAGTGGCACATAGTTGGTACAGGGTAGAGGAACCAGTGGATTTGAGGGGCGCTTCGATCCACCAACTACAGTGCCACACTGTGAAGCTGTAGCATCTCTCTATGGCTTTTCTTCCTTTTTTTTCCCATATTTTTAGTTCTTTTTTCTTTTTTTTCTGATCTTACGTAATTATATTGTTTCCTGAAGTGAGAAGCCTACCAAACTACCTAAGAGTAGCCTTAGAAATTTTCCTGTTCTGATTTGCCTTTTGGCAACCATTTTTTAAAACTACTGATATTATATTATTATCATGATCCTGTGCAGAGAATAGTTGGACTTGTCATATAATCAAATGACGACATGTGAAGGCAGGGGTATACAAGTCTATGGCCGTCATAATCAAAGCAAGCTTTTATCCCATTTTCACACGGAGAGTCGCTAGCTAGATGCCTGAACAATGGACAAAAACAGCACATACCTGCCCTCCAAGTTCTCTTAGATTTTTCAATGAAGTCAATTATTAGGTTCAGTTAAAATACTCAGATAATGCAAAAAAAGCTTTTTGGTTTTTATTGGTACAAATTTAGTTTAGATGAAAAAGCATATCATTCTCATCAAGTCCTGTGAATCCCTCTCTGGTCTTCAGCTTCATGGTTCAAGCTTACACCTTTTGATATCAGAACCAACATCCCTGCTAGAGAAGATAGACACTTAAATTGCCTCAAGTAAGTTTTGTTTTGTGCTCTTGTTTGTATCCGTTTCTTTCTTGTTCTTAGAAAAAGATTGGACTTTTCTTTGGTTGTTTCAACTACTTGGAATCTGAATAAGATTGAATGGATGGTGTCTGGTTCATTGTGTAGTCTAGAAGGGTTATTGGATTGACTCTGCATTTCTTCCGGAATTAAATTAGAAAAACTTGCTTCAACTCTTTTTCTTGGAATAGTTTTGAACTTTTGATTAAAAAACGACATTTCGTTTCTCACTCATTTCTCTCTGTTTTTCCTCTTTTTTTTTTCCAGTTTCCTTCTGCTACACAGCAACTGGAAAGAAACGAGCTTCAGGAGATTAATGATATCAATTCAAGTTGGAACTCGTGGGAATCTGATATGACTCTTGACAAGTTAGATACTGATTTATGTTAGCTATTTTCCACTCAGCACGGCATCCAGATGTTCTCCCACAAAACCATGGGCTCCATTTTTATGATATCATTTTGTTGTTTGGTATTTGCTGCTGTTGCAGTAAAAACGCATCCTGCAGAAGGTGTTTACTTTTACCAAAAATTCTTAAAAATTTTGTTGCTTTTACAGTTTAAGCTTTTCAGTTCAGTTTGCATAGGATAAACCCTGCAAATATCTAATTGTTCAGAATAACTCTCCCTTGTTTTCCACAAGTTCAGGAGTCCTTTTTATTAGCTTGTCTGATGGATCTTTTCCAATCCATGAATACTTTATTCTTGAAGACAGTTCTATGCGTACGAAACAGTTGAAAATGTTTTGTGATTATGTAATTTAATTTAGAGAATTGAATTATAGAAAGAGGGGAGCAAAAAATCTCCTGCAAAAGATGAACTGAAAGTTTAGGGAACCTTTAACAAGTTTAGTTGGCAACCCCTTTCATTCACTTACTACTCAAAACTTTACTTTCCCCTTTTTCAGTAAATGCATTGCTAGCAGTCAAGGATGGTCTGATAGACCCGCTGACTCGTCTTAGGAATTGGAATATCGGAGATCCCTGTACAACCCAATGGACTGGAGTAACGTGTTCCAATACCTCTGAAGCTGATGGATACTTGCATGTCTTGGAGCTGTATGTTCTTTCAGTTTTTCCTTAGGCACTAATTGTTGTCTAGTCTTAATGAAATATGAAGAAAATGCCTTTGGAAAACAGCTCGATTGCCTACTCTGAGTGCTCATACTTTGCTAGTTTCCCTGCAGCCAGTTACTGAATATGAATCTTTCTGGAACTTTAGCACCCGAGCTTGGCGAACTTTCTTATCTAACCTTGTTGTGAGTCATAGAGAAAGTACCCAAATTTCAATTATTTACATCTTTTCAGATGAAGTTTTATGGTTAATTGTGTCTGTCAATGTAATATTTTGTCTTTTTTTTTATAAGGGATTTCATGTGGAATAACTTGACTGGCAGCATACCCAAGGAGATAGGAAAGATATCATCTTTGAAGCTCCTGTAAGTTTCTTCTTCTTGATCTTCATCTTCTACATATCTGGCAATGCCTTTATTTTGTTTAAATTTTGTCTTAGGCTTAAGAGAAATAATTCAGAATTTCAGTACTTTAACCTTGTTGATGTATTGCATTTACAGGGTCTTAAATGGAAACCAATTGTCAGGCTCATTACCTGATGAGCTCGGCTTCTTGTCGAACTTAAATAGACTCCAAGTGGACCAGAACCAGTTATCCGGACCTCTGCCAAGATCATTTGCTAACTTAAGCAGTATGAGGCATCTGTAAGTGGATCGTTGAGCTGATTCTTCAAGTTTTGTCAAAATTTTAGTCCTCTCCTTGTATATATAGTTTGTCACATGTGATACAGCCACTTGAACAACAACTCCCTTAGCGGTCAAATTCCATCTGAGCTTTCACAAATATCCACTCTTCTGCACTTGTAAGTTCACACAGAACTTGGATGGTTTCTTTCCTTATTTCCTTTGTTCTCTCTTATGTTTCTTTATGATTGAGAATATGTATATAAACAGGCTATTGGATAATAACAACTTAACTGGCTACCTTCCACCAGAATTGTCAGCCTTGCCACAGTTGCGCATACTGTATGTCCTTCTATCACATTTTATAAATTGTTATTTGAGTTCCATAGCTCTATCACATAAGATCTTTCTTAATATGTTATTAGTTCCCTATTTGTTTGCTCACTAATGACAGTGTTGATTATTTTAGGAAACGTCGAGTGGCATTCTTGAATTGGATGCCCTAAAACTATTGATGTTAGGTAGAAATCTGCTGATGAGTCTTATTTACCCTTTTTGCAGTCAACTTGACAATAATGACTTTCGTGGATCTGAAATTCCAGCTACGTATGGAAACTTGTCCAAATTAGCTAAATTGTAAGTGTTTTGAGTGTCTTCACTGCCTTCATGAGATTCCAATGTTTGAAATGATGACAAGTGCTTCTTTTTTCGCTTGGTCACTTTCTGCGAGGTAGAAGTCTTAGAAATTGCAGCTTGAAGGGAACTATTCCTGATCTTAGTAACATTTCAAAGCTCCACTATTTGTAAGTGATTCCACAATTGATATTACATTGAACTTTCTCTCAATTCAGTTGGTATTTTTGACTTGTTTTTCTGTCAATGCTGCAGAGACCTGAGAAGGAATGAACTTACAGGACCGGTACCATCAGGACTTTCTAATAATATGACGACTATGTCAGTATGGAAAGAGAGTTTTGTCCAGTGAAAGCTCATTAATTAACTTGGATTTCTGTTGACAGTCTTGTTCTTCTTGTTGCAGTGATCTATCATATAATAATCTTAATGGAACCATTACTGAAAGTTTCTCAAATCTGCGTTTTCTTCAGAAACTGTAAGATTCTGTCTGCTTCTTAAATTTCATTTTATTTTGTCAATTTTCCTCTTGTAGGATCAAAGTTAACTTTGAAATCTTTTTCTTATGCTTCTATTGGGTCAATGCCATGCATTTAGCGCAGAGACTCCACTGAATATTATCTAAATGGTTTTCTTTTTTTATGACAGATCACTCAAGAATAACTCATTAAGTGGTTCAATCCCATCTGACATTTGGCAAGATAAATCATTCAGTCCCAAAGCACGACTTAAACTGTGAGAACCAGAAAGAGAACAAAAGAAAATTATTGTTGTTGATGACTTGTTTTGATATTTTAGCTTTGCAAAGTTTGATTCATGGTAATTTGTTTCTTTCTGATGCATAAAACATGCAGGGATCTCAGGAACAATCAGTTCACAAATATTCTAGGGGAGTTGAATCCACCAGTCAACGTCAGCTTAAGGTGCAAGTGTTCTCCATTAATGCATAGCTTTAGCTTAGAATGAACTGCTCATAGCTAGCTACACCATTTTTGGTCTTTAGATTTTGCAATTAAAGTGAATCTTCTCATTTTTTTGAAGGCTTGAAGGCAATCCTATCTGCAATAATGCTGGCGTAACAAATGTTGTCCAATTCTGTGGACCTGTAGAGGAAGGAGATGAAACAACTGGAATGCCAAGCAATTCTACATGTTCCATTCAATCATGTCCAACAGATAATTTCTACGAATACGTTCCGGGATCACCTATACCATGCTTTTGTGCATCGCCTCTTACTGTTGATTACCGGCTGAAGAGCCCCAGTTTCTCATATTTCCCTCCATATATTGACCAATTTGAGGTGTATGTAACTGAATGTCTCAAATTAGATCTTTATCAATTTTATATTGATTCATTTGCCTGGGAAGGAAGTCGTCTACGGATGCATTTGAAGCTTTTCCCCAATTGGAACAATGCACATTCAAACACCTTCAACATAACAGAAGTTCAGCGAATAAGACGCATATACGCGTCCTGGAAATTTGCTCCCAACGACTTTTTTGGACCATATGAGCTTCTCAACTTCACGCTTGAAGGACCTTATGCACAGAGTAAGTACTCAAAATTGCGATTCCTCTTCTAGTGATAATCAAATGTTGAAGTTATCTTAATGAATCCAGAACTGTAAAATTTTCCGGAACTACTGATAAGCACACAACACAGGGTTTTAGAACATATAGTTTCCAAGGTTTTCCTTGCTACGGTGAAAAGTAGGCATTAGAATATGACTAATATTCATTTTGTAACGAGTGAGTGACTGTGGTTGCTTCAGTGAGATTGGAGACCCGTAAGTCAAATATCAGTAAAGGAGTTTGGGCGGCGATAATATTAGGTGCCATAGCCTGTGCTATTGCGGCTTCTGCTGTAACTACACTTCTGCTAGTGAGAAGACATGCTAGATCCCTTCATAAGTTTTCAAGAAGACACATGTGTAAGTTGACAGTTCATGATAAATGTTAATTGTATAGAATCAACTGAAGCAAAACGTTATGATATTCTCCCTCTGGTTTGCAGCATCAAAGGCATCAATGAAAATTGAGGGTATTAAAGCTTTCACTTTTAAAGAAATGGCCATGGCTACTGACAATTTCGACAGCTCAAGTCAAGTTGGTCAAGGAGGTTATGGAAAGGTTTATAGAGGCATTTTAGCTGACAAAACAGTTGTTGCCATAAAGCGTGCAGAGGAAGGTTCCTTGCAGGGCCAAAGGGAATTTTTAAATGAAATTAAGTTATTGTCGAGGTTACATCATCGAAACCTGGTTTCCTTGGTCGGATATTGCGACGAAGAAGAAGAGCAGGTACGCCAAACTCTTGGATTAACATAACTTAATTGAACTATTCTTTGTACTGAATAATTCCTAAATGGGATACAAATTTTATCATCTCTACATATATGATGTGCCATATTTGATTGCCTGTGTCCTTGGTTCATTTGCAGATGCTGGTATATGAGTTTATGCCCAACGGAACCTTGCGGGACTGGCTTGCTGGTATGAAATTCTTTACACACAATGACTCCATTTTTAACTCTTCACTCAAAGCTTACCAGTTCACAAGGCATCAGTAGTTGCTGTTGCTTGCATTTTACAAAATGATCATCAATTTTAAACTTGACGCTAATCATTGTATGCAGATAAAGCCACAGAAAAGTTGAACTTTGTAATGAGGTTGAACATTGCACTGGGCTCAGCTAAGGGTATTCTTTATCTCCATACTGAAGCACAACCTCCAGTATTCCACCGAGACATAAAGGCCAGTAACATACTATTGGACTCCAAGCTTACGGCTAAAGTTGCAGACTTTGGACTCTCACGTCTTGCTCCTGTTCTGGACGACCAAGGAAACCTGCCTAATCATATATCAACGGTGGTGAAGGGAACCCCGGTAAGTATATTCGAGAAAATTTTTTAAACAACCAAATTGTAGGACTGCAATTTTTTCCCAACGATTAGAACATTATGACTTTGACTAGCAACACCATCCAATCCACTCCTCTGTTACTGTCTTCTTGTTTCCTGCAAATATTTACTAAAAGGAGTGCATAACAGATGTGCAGAACCTTTAGGATCACCTGATCCTGGAAAGACTTGAGCTTGAAACTTCTAGTAATGCATTCTTCTAATCAGTCTTGCCCAAATGCTTTTAAGATTTACTTGGTTACCTTTGGTTTTCGGATCAGGGATACGTTGATCCAGAATATTTCCTGACTCATAAATTGACCGACAAGAGTGATGTTTATAGCCTTGGGATTGTGTTTCTGGAGCTGTTGACAGGCATGAGACCAATCTCTCACGGAAAAAACATTGTCCGCGAGGTACTTCAGAAACCTTGAGTTTTCTTTAATTGTACATGGTCATGCACAACTCGAGCTCTGTTTCGGAAAGAGAACAGAAGATTGATTATCATTGGTGACTGAATGAACATGCAGGTGAAAATGGCTGATGAGGCAGGGCTGATGTTCTCGATCGTAGACAGTAGAATGGGATCATATCCAGCAGAATGCGTGGAGAGATTTGTGGGGTTGGCAATAATGTGTTGTCAGGACGTCACAGAGAAGCGTCCATCAATGGCGGAGGTGGTGCGGGAGCTAGAAAACATTCTCAAAATGATGCCTGAAGAAGCAGATTCAATGTATGAAGAATCATCATCATCGACAACATATCCCGGAACAGAGTCGTCAAGCTCCAGGACCAGGAGCAAGGCTTCGTTTTATGGCTTTGGATCGTCAGGTGCAAGTGTTTTAGGAAGTGATCTAACTAGTGGTACCATACCCTCCATTTCACCTCGCTGATATTCTCAATCTCTACATGATTGGGAGGAGCTGTACAGCTTAAGCAACTTCATTAGTTTAGGTGTAACTGTTTTGCGAAGAATGTAAAGAGAAAAGGCAGATGAGATGGCAGTAGATGTACACACGGGACTTACACTGTAGTTGCAGTTGGCACTGTGCAGGAAAGTACAGCAACTACTGACTTTCTCCTTAAACCAACTTGGTTTAGGAGATTTTTGTCATCGTACAATACATCCTTAAATATACTTGCAACTTTGCATGTATATGTACGTATGGTTTTGAGGAGGGACAACTTTCTGGTTTGGTTGTTCATGTTGCTGAATGCCTAAAATAAATGGATTACAAAAGAAAATGAGAATGGAGTAATATAAAATCAATATAAAATATTTCAAATAATTTCTAATCCACCACCTTACCTGAGATACATATATCATTTCTATCCATAAGATTAGATGCTTCAAAATACCAGCTAAAAGTATGGTCTTTATCCACACAAAGGAAACTGACACCTACAAAAGATTCATGTCCATTGTCTCAAAGACATAAATGTTTCGCCAACAATATTACATATATTCCACACTTCTCAAAAGTGACTAACACAAGAATAAATCCAATGGGTGTAACAAGTTTACAGGTTAAAAGAAACAAAAGGAAAAGAACCCTTAGCAAACCTATGCTTAGAAACCAACTATGTAATTCTTTCACTAATTTAGTCCTTGTTGTCCCAAGAAGACTTTTAATTGAAGAAGAATAAGAACCAGGGGAGAGATCTCATCTCAAAGCTCATCAGCAAAATCTTTTGACCATTCAACTATTAGCCGTACTGCATTATACACGTATTGGAACACATAATTCTGCCCCAAGGTTCTGTAGCAAAATGACAACAGTCATATATATATATATATATATATATATCTATCAGCGTCCAGTTTTTGCTCGTTTCATCCCACTTGTATTGAATGGAGAGACGCTGCCACTCGGCCCTGGACTTTCTTCTCTGAAATTTGAATTTAGCAGGGCTAGTTCACGTAACTGCTGCCTCTTTATGTAATCTTGCGACTCATCCTGCATACAACTAAATATTTTACACACAGAAAAATACGCTGACAAATAGTACAAGCAAAACTTAACTTATCAATAAGTTATACTATTCTCCCAAAAATAAATACTTGAAACTACTTACAAGCTAAAGATTACCTTTATGCAAAGTATGGCATACATTGCCACAACTCATAGATCAAGTTGATCATCTAGGTAAGAGATTCTTTCAATCAATCCTAAACTTTAAGGTGCCAGTTGAAAGTGGGTTTCCACTAATAGAAATGATTAACAGATTGCAGAAGCAGGTGGAAATTAAAAGTAAAGAAAAAGGGTCTCATATGCTTAAGAATAGACATTTCATTCTAGTATTTATTTCTCTCAATTCACAACAGAAATCTAAAAGATATTGCCTGTTAGAACTAGAAACAATAGATGGCACTAGCTACTAGTGGTGCAACAGCTAGTCCCAAAACCATTCAAGTAAAAGTGTCTCCAATTTAGATGAGCAGCCAAGTATGATTAAGTGAATGCTTTCCTTTGCTGTGATTGGAGGTATCTGCTCTCCACTGCCCATAGGGAGTAGGCGATGCACTTTTCTTCTCTACTTTTTAAGCCTCAAAACATGAGGACATACAGTAATCATCAAACAAATGGAACTCGCAAGCAATTTATTCAGACAAACTAATTGAGTAAAACAGCAAACTTCTCTCTAGTATAGCCATATATTGCATTCAATTGCAACAATTTCAGGTGAAGCACACAAAAGGTAGCACAGCATTATAATAGTCAGCATTTTTAGAATTCCCTAAGAATATCAAATAGAAGGAAGAGGAATAGAGGTATGTACCACAGGTTTTAGCAATTCTTCTATGATTTCTTGTGCCTGTCTCAGCCTTATATCAACAATATTGGCAGGTAAATCTGCTTCAATTAAGATATGCAGTGGATCATTCAGGTGCTCGTAGCCAGGTCTTCCCCTTAGCTTTTCTTCCTTCAGGACGGAAATCAACAAAAGCTATTTAGGGACAGAAGCAATAACTAATCTCAAAGTACAACAAAAATTCAATAAGAAAAATCCATTTTAATTGCTGGGTGCATCTTATCAATCAGCTTTGGCTCCACCATCTTTTGACTTAGCAATTTATATGGAATCTAAGATAAAGATAAATAAGTGTGAATGTCCACTACCTTGTCAGGATCCTTTATCGAGCCTTTTCCTCTAATGTACACACGGCAGCCTGTTGTAGCTTCTACTCGTTTGAGTGAATTTCCCCTAGGCCCCAGAAGTCGACCAACAAAATTGAACTAACAACCATAAAGAAGAAGAAGAAGAAGCCATAAAGGTATTGATACTTGAAATGATTCAGAGTCTTTATTATTAAAGCAAGTTGTAAGGATGCAATTAACACATTAAGTTAACTATTCAAAAGCACAATATTGAAGAAAGTATGATATCTACATTTGGATAAGTATCTACTGGGATTTCCAATCGTAAAATTCTCTTCACAGTGTATGAACTAGGACTTGCAGGGGCACTTTGCCAATCCATCGTCATTCCAGGAGGTCCACTTAATCTCTGTACGAAGGAAATAGTATAACTCAGGAGCATATCTACAAATACTCAATTTCTTATATTATCAAAATAAGAAAAATGTTATGCATGACATACTCTATCTTATAACAGTATATTCTTATCTGGCAACAGTTATTAGATATGACAAGATTATAGCTCACATTCCAAATAAAAACATAGAAACCATGCAGAATTTATCAGGTGGAAAGCATTGTATGTGTATGTTAATGTAAATATAAGAGATTAGTATTGGTTCATCCTACATCTAGTGTCGCCACTCCCCGCAGTGCATAACATCAGAATTCACTCAGATTGTAACAGCATTTAAGGCCACAAGAATCATAGTATACTTCAACTTATTTCAAAGAAAGCTGGTATAAACATTACAATTGATAACTGCGTATATCTCTACCAATATAAGAAAGTGAACGGTTTGCGATTAGAAGGGTTACACTAGGATCACCACCATCTGATGGGCTGGTCAGATGCAAATATGCAAATGCTCGTGAGTTATCATATCAAAATAGATAAAGGTAAGGGAATTTCAAGGATATAAAAACATAACCCAGAAGAAAATGATTACCTCCGGAGGAAGTCCATTCCACCCACCCAATCCAGTTCCGGCCACATTAGAAATAAGATTTGAAGAGGCCATAGGACTAGGGCTTCTATGCCGTAGTCTGTCAAAATCACCAAAACCTTGGTTGGACATCATTCCTGATACCCGAAAAATTTCTGCATATCAAAGAACAATCTGTTTTATAAGAATTTGATGGATCACAAACAAACTATCAGTCTGAAAAATTGCAACCTTAGCATAACCAAAGGGCTGAAAAGGAAATCTGAATTCAAGATGAAGTAGCAGAAGTTGGAATTTTAGAAACTTGACCGCATGGTGCCATGTTACATGGCTAGAACCAAATTAAGAAAAAGGAAACATTTGCTTACACCATCCTTCCTCCAATTCATGAAGTACAACTCAATGATCTTCACTACTGATCCTTGGAAAAGAAAACTGTCATGAGCCTAAGCCCTTCAGATATTATGCAATATTTCTTCACACACTACTGCATTGACGAACCGAATAAAAATACAACACCATACAAAAGCAAAGGCAATCCATCACATTAAAAATTCGACCATCAACTTGGGGAATAAAGCAGCAATCTGAAGTAGGCTAGACAATACATAACACCTAGCAAGAAAAAGGGTAAACATACAACTTAGACGAAAAGATAAAAACAAGAGGTCAGTCATAAGCGTAAACCACTCAAACCCATCAAATAGCAATACTAGCACCAAATGCATAAGGGGGCAGCCACATAGACAAAATTGTGCAGAAAGTAGAGAAAATAAAGTTAGATCCGAAAACTAAATTTTTAAAAAAGAGAGTAAAAAGCAAACCTTGATTTAGTAGTCGGCTACATATGGGAAGAACCTGCATAAAAGGTCCAAGCTTTTGATGTTCCGCTAGCAACTCAGAGAGATAGTGACTACAGAATTTGAAAAAAAAAACAAAAATTAGGAAAAACAACAGCTAAAGAACAGAGTAAGAAAACAGAAGAAGAGAGAGTGTGAGGAAAAACCTATCAACATCTGGGTTGGTTCTAATTTGAGGTGAAGCGGCTCTTGCAGGTGAGAAATTGGGATTATACAAACCTGACATACCTATCTCTGCAAAAAAGAAAAAGGTTGAATTTGTTTGAAAAGAAAAGAAAAGAAACGGAAGAGGAAGGGCGAGGGTTTTAGTTAATAGTAATAGTTAAAGAAGAAGAAGGGCAAAGGAGGAAGACAAATCTCATTTCTAATCTAATCTGCTAAATTTTAATTAGTAATAATGAAATTAGATGGGTATATTTATCACATGTGGACTGTGAACACGTGTTAAGCATGCACTTACATGTTATCATTCATGCATACATATTACATACTTGCCAACCTCCCCTTAGCTGGACTCTTTTTTTTATAATTTAATTATTTTTAATTTAATTAAACTTAATTTTAAACTCGAAAATTTAAATTTAAATTGTTTATTTTTAAATACATATAATTATATTATTTGACTTAAAATAATTAAAATCCATGCATGTTGTACACATTCTGCTTCAAGCAAAGGTGATTCTCTTACTCTCCTCGTTTTGCTGTCTGAATGAATATGCATCAGTAAGACAATGTTATAACGAACTAATGTAACAACTACCAACTGAATTGGAGATTGGAAGCAGATCTTCAAGTTGAGGGCATGTAGGATGATCTTCAGCTAAACAGAAGACTATCCATTCAACCTGGGAAAATTCTGATGATCATACCGAAAGGATCAGATCACTTGTTTCATTTTTACTGTTTCAGTTTATCTTATCCACACGTTTATACGAGAATGACGTAAATACGTAGATGAAATAAATTAGAAGATTATTAGGATAACAAAAGTATAAAAATATATATATATATATATATAATGGGCCGGAAATATGGGATATGGGACATGATTGGGCCTGAGAAAAAGAGGATGCGGAGCAGAGTAAATTGAAGATGAGGGAATAAAATTCAATCGAACTCCATAGAAGAAACCAGAAGAAGGAGAAGAAGAAGGAGGAGATGTCGTGGATATGGTTGGAAGCAGCTCTACCACTGGGAATAATAGCAGGAATGCTGTGTGTGATGGGTAACGCTCAGTACTACATCCACAAGACTGCTAATGGCCGGGTTCTTATCTCTTTCTCTCACTTTACTTCTGATTCAATCATGATCGGATGTTCTTTCTTTCCTGTCTGTTTCTGATATGCTTATAAGCTAAAGATCGTTTCTTTTTGGTTTTGATTTTTGATAGCCTAAGCACGTCGGTCATGATATGTGGGACGTTGCGTTGGAGAGAAGAGACAAGAAGCTCATGGAAAATCTCTCCTCCAATTGACCCCCTTCCCCAGCCTCTCCGTCTGGTAAATTTCCTTCCGATTCTGGTTTTGTGTTTTTGTTCTGCTCCTCTTTTCATTTTTCTTCTACCGATTTTGCCTTAATTTTTGGTGGTTAGGGTTTCCAATTTTTTTTCTTTAAAAAATTAAAATATTTCCATCTTTGGATTGGATTTCTCTCGTCGATTCACTTTTTTTATAGTATCTCAAAACAATTCAAGCATTCTCCATCGTAAAGAAACACTATCAATGGTCAGGTTATCAAGTAGAGAGCATATGGAGTGAGAAAATTTTGAATGGTTCAGCTTACCTCGAACGAGTTTTGTGATTGGATCTTATTCAAGTTGTTAGACAAAAATGAAATTGCCTTTAGGTTATTGGATCCATCTGATTACTGATATCGTGCTTCTACCTCCAATGTCAATCATACTGACTGGACCTTCCTCCTGTTTCTATTCTCCTTCTTTGTTATAATGATGATGGGTACTTGTCTCAATGCTTAACTATGGGATCCGTATTACCTTCGTGCAGGAAACTTTTCCTGAAGACAAAATAAATTGCCCATCTGATGGTCTTGGCAAGCTACAGAAGACAGCATTCATCTGCTTCACTTTATGTTTCCTTTTGCTTGTGAATTTTATAAACCTTTACTCTTAAATCCTACATTGCTGGGTCCTTATTAATTGAAGTTGTCTGCTATTCACAAGATTGTGTGCTAGGATGCTACTGGATTTGATGATCTATCTCGCATTTGCTCTGCCTGAACTTTTTATTGCTGATGCATATTCATTCAGACAGCATCAATACTTAGGTTCTTAGTCGACTACCAATGAAATGCGTATTCCTGTTTTTGTCCGGGTTTACACTGCTGTTATGTTTTTTTTCTGCACAATGCTTAGTATATGCAATTTAGGCGACTGGATCTTTATAACAAAACAATGGGAGACGTATAACAATCGTAGATTTTGAGATACTGTTTCCATCTTCAGATCTTTGAGTTTGTAGCCCTTCGATCTCTCAACAAGAGACCGTGATTTGCAAGTGCTTGAACCAGAAAATTGTGTGATTTTATGACAAGCTTTTGTTTTGGACAAGGCAATTGCACTATTTCAGCTTATTGGTGGCCACGGAATTGTGCTACTAGTTGTGAAGCACATTTTTAGTTATTCGAACCTCAGGAGGGTAAGCAGCAAAGCTTTTGGTGGTTGCGTCTCTGGCCTAAGGCCATTGCTGGCACTCTGCATCCTTTTAGTTCCATTCTTGCCAAGGAGGGACAGTAGTACCCGTGCTTACTGAATCCTAAAGTTGCATTGCTTGCCTGGAGTTTTAATCATTAAGAGTTAGTTTTTGGGAGTATCAATTATGTTTGCTATAGTTAATAATAATAAAACCCGAGCTTGAATTTGGTCTAACCCACCTTAGCCCATTGATTTTGGGTTGGTCAGGTCAGGATCCAAATTCAATAGGCCAGCTCAGTCAAATTGAATTTGGTCAGTTGACTTTAAGTCGGATTAAGTTTGGGTTAATTCGTTGAAAGATTATAAGTGAAAATAAAGGAACAAAGCTCTTACTTAGTCCAAAAGGATAAAAATTCTGGTTGGAAGTTTGTTATTTGATCCTAAATTTGATAATGACATAGGAATCTCCCTGACTTTCCCTCATTCTTCCTAATTACTACAATGATAATGACATGGGAATCTCCCTGACTTTCCTTCATTCTTCCTAATTGCTATAATGATAATGACATGGGAGTATATCTGACGTCCCTTATTCTTCCTAATTACTATCTGTGGAGGACAATGACAATAACGGAACTAAATAATACAGTTGAACCGGACTCAACTGTGTAAGCAAGGTTGAAAGCTAAAATTACTATTTGTGTATTGGATGATTTAAAAAATAAAAAGTGGAGGAACCTCTGAAAATAAATCTTCATGCATGGTAGAGATGATCTGATAATGGATTGGTTGAGCTCGTCCTCAAGGCTTGAGTCTGAATCCAAGCAACAGTAGAGGTGGATCCAGGAAATTTTTTCAGTGGGGGTAAACAAAAATTTTAGTAAGGGCAAAGCTTCAAAAAAAATTTTGTGGGGGTTAAAACTAAAAAAAATATTTTTACATGAAATTTTAGGAAAATTTTTTGGGGCGCACTGTGTATCCGTCACTGAGCAACACTGACAGGTCCTGACTTGACAATGTTCGGTTTTGGAATATAATTGAAGAGTTTGAAGTTTGAACACAAAATTTAAACTCTTTCCTTCGATCAATTAACTTATAACCAAGCCAGGTTCAAACATTTCCAATATCCGCAGACTTATAAATGTCTTGAGAAAATCTCTTCTAATTTTAATGCATTGACAAAGAGAAGGAATGAAAACAGTTTGTGTGATAAAGTTGATAAAATAGTTTGTTGGGCAAGCATAGTTTTTTATCTTTCCCAATCATATGGTTGAATTATAGAGAACAAAGAATAGGTTACCATACTATATACACTCTTATGATATTCTTTAATTTGTAATCACAAGAGAAGACATTCTTTTTTCATTATGCTTAGGTTACATAATAATGGTGAAAGTGGACATTCTTTCTTTGGGCTAAAGACAAAATAGAGAGCATTACAAACAGAAACAAAACCAAGATATGACAAAGTTTGGACGGCTCATAGTAAAAAATATATATTGTAACAAAGCTCTTCCTAACATGTGAATGCATATTCACACATTCCCATATAGTTGTGCAAAATTAAATGCAGTTGCAGTCTCACCTGTCATTTTCATGAACCAGAAGCAGTAGGTTTGGGGATTTCAAGCCTTTCATTACACATACATTTCTCATCCAACTTGTCCTACACCTCCTCAGTTCCATCTTCTGTTTTGGAAAACAATCATAAAAGTACTTCAACCATGGCTGGTGCTGGTATCCAATTAAACTTGCAGTTGCATAGATTCACACGCCAAAAGTTTTCAATAACAATTGGAGAGAAAGGGAAGAGAGTCTCAACTCTTTAGATTTGCAAACAGAGTCCTACAGAGTTTTCAATAAAGATAAAAAGCAAAACTTTCATTTCTCAAGAAATCATCCTAAAAACCAAAGCAAGTCTCTTACATTTATTCTTCTTTCTTTTGGTTGCTTTGTCAGGCTGTCACGAAATGAAGATCCTGGGATCAAGACCAAAGGACAACTAGCAGAAAGATTTAGATGAAAGGGAAGAAATGAGGTTGTTGCTGGCTAGAACCTTCATACGACTAATCTCATCCTTGTTCGCACAAATAAATAGAGACTGCCCAAATTCATCAAGAGCTTGCATCTCAAAGAACCACAAAAAACAATGAAGAGAGGGAAGGCAGCACAAAGCGTTTTATTCCTTGCCATTGCGTAAACTAAATTCGCCATATGTAGAATTCACTTGCTAAACGCAGACTTCAATGAATCATAATGCGTGGAAGATCAGTGAGCCATAACAGATTTACACAAGAATCCTATGTTACCCACACTACATCCTAACGAGCCTACCAAGACCAAACAAGACAAATTGACAGAGACGCACCACCAAAAAACAGGTGTGATTAGAAGAATTCTGAATACACAAATTGAACTTGAATAATAAGAATGACTCTGGGATGGCAGGGAGTGCTAGCTTGTACAAGTCGTTAAGATTAAGGCACATATTCGGTTTCAATCGTCGGTTGAGTCCGTGTTACTGTAGCTGCTGGTGCTTTTGTTTCCCCAACTGATGCCATATGGAGTGCTTCTCCTACGTCTGCAGCCCTCTCCATCTGTTGCATTTTTTTCCTCTGCTTTAACTTCTGTGCAAAATCACTAAGAATGACAAAAGCACCAGCAACAGCAATCCACCCAACACAGACCCGACAATAATCCACACCTTGGACTTGTTCTTCTTTTTCCCCGGAGTAGGTGGTAATGGTGAAGGGGCGGGTGGAACTGAAACAGACTCCACAACTATAGAGAAATGTCCTTGTTGAAAAGTTGAACACACATTGCCTGTGGCATTACTGAAACTCACTAAACCTTGTAAATCAAACATAACACATTTGGGAACAGACCCGACTGGAGCTGATTTCACATCTGAAAAGCTGATGTTTATGGGACCTCTAGATGCTGTAATGTTCAATTCCGGTAAATGAGTGGCAGTTAAGTTTGAAGCACTGTAAGCAAGAAGGCCAAGCACAGGAGCCAAGTAAGTATGATTGAGCAGGGGGTAATATGTGACAGACCAATTTCCCAAATTCTGATAGACCAAAACAAGCCTCTTTACATAGGGGTGAACAACAACTCCAGGAGGGATCTGAAACTCTTTGTACATAGGAACACCTCTTTTTCTCAAGCTTCCATTCCTTAGCCTCAGTGCCGTAATTTGAACACCACTCAAATTAGAAGGAACATGTGCATCGTAAGGAATGCCAGTCTTGGGACGAACAAGAGCTCTGTAAGCATAGTCTTGGAGGAGAGCATCAAGGTCATTAGCTGATTGAGCAAAGAGACACGGGAACCATGTGAGAATTAGAGGAAGAAGAAGAAGCATTACAAAGGGGCCCATCAAAAGTGCTTGTTGAGTTCAGGACAAACAATGCCAGTGGATTCTCGTTGTAGAAAACCCCACCCAACAGCAGAAACACCAACAAGCTTAAAAAGGAAGCGTTTTGTCTGAAGAGTAGCTGAGATCCGAATGTAGTACTAGGGATACGGAGTGGGTTTCAGACATGGTACTGGTAGCACCCTATATGTTGTAACAGGCACGAATTGAGCTGGAACAACGGGTAACTGTAGAAAAGGGGGAAAACAGATTCGGTCCTTGAGTAGAGACTAGAGAGGATAAAGCAGGCTGCTTTGAAGGTCCCCCAACCGTTGAAATCCACCCCTTTCCCTTTCTTTATCTCTCTCTCTTTTCTTGTTTTGTCTTTTTGGAATTTCTTGTAAAAGAAGCTCTAACTCGTGGAAACTTACCAGAAATCCCCAAGCTAATTAAACTGGAACAAACAACCCAAATAATGAAGATTTATATGAAACAAAAGATCAAATTATATAATTTAAGAAAACAGCAGATTAAATTTATGAAAGAAAGGTGGAAGAGGCAATGCAGACGGATAATTGATTTAATTACCTGAATTTGGAACGCAGATTGAGGCAAAGATGGAAAAGACAACCCTCCAAAACCCACCCAACCAAATATCTATCTCTGGTATACCAATGCAAGGAGAAAACCCAACTCAACACAACACGAGAATGTCGATAAGATTTGGGGGTTTTTGAAGAACGGAAGGGGAGTTGCAATGTCGCACCTATTACGCACCCAAACCACACCGACGCGAGCTTCTAAGAAGCAGAAAGTGAAAAAAAGATCACATTTTGAGGATGGAAACGTGAAATTTGTGGGAAAGCGATCGAATTTCCAATTTCCAAACCTAGCTAGAAGAAAGGACAGGAAAAAAGAAAAGCAAAGAAGAGTAAAAAGAGTGGCGAACTGACAATAGGAAGTAGAGACAGGTATGGTTGAAAGTGAAAGTTGAGGAATCAGGAAAGCGAAAGAGAATGCATAATGATAATTTAGGTTAGAAGAGAAGAAAGACCTCGGAGCTGAACTGAACTGAATCACACGGCGGAGCTAGCCACCAGTTCTTCTTCTTCTTCTCCGATCCCAACCCCAGCTAACCCCCCACCTAGTTCACAGCTATCACTCACTCCCTTCTTCTTTTTAACTATATAAAATTTAAAAAAAAATGAAAACAATTATTTATTTTAATAAATGAAAATCGGGTAGTTAGACTTAGAAACATGCAGGCGGCAACCATATGCGCTGAATTTTAGATAACACAGTTTTAATATTAAACACACGAATTTAATTATTTTTTTAATAATTATTGATTTTTTAACCTAATTATATTATAATTAAAATTGATTAAACTAAATTCAAATTATTAATTTACTTCAAATTCATGTTTTAAAATTAGATATCTAAGAAACAATAATTAGGGACAAGAGAAGGACAAAATATGTCCACTCACTGATTTGGCTTTTTTTAATTATATAAATAATTATTTATTCTTGATAATTTTTGGTTGGAGTTGGGAGTAATATTGTACCGACACTAACACAAATTGTCGGTTTCATTCTATGTCTTTCGGATTTTGTGTAACGTTAATGACCTTCACTCGTTTAGTATTGTATAATTGATGAGAGTTAAAATGCGATGAAGAAAGAGAGAAAATGGTCAATTTGCCCAGCTCACCCAAATCTGGCCCTGTTACAATGTAAAATTTATAAATGATTGATAGCGTAATGGTCTACACGTGACATGATAGTAAGTTATGTGAGAAAGGAAAGTAAGTTATATAAAATCTGCAGACAAGAAGCTTCTCACAATCAGTATCCGTGTTGCAGATTAGGGACGTCATTAACTTTTTTTAATTATAGTCTAAACTAAAAAATGTGACAATAAAATATTTAAATTTTTATTTTATTTTTTAATTTTAGTACGAATTTTAAAAAGTGACAATAAAATACTTAAATTTTCAATTTTTAAAATTATAACCGACGTTACTATTTTTATTAAATTTGTTGAGTGACTTTGCTATGTGTTTCAGAAACGTCGTTTAATCACATAATTAAAATGACGTCGTTATTTTAAAATGACATAAATTAGATTACACAATCTTAAAGATTTCACGCTTTAATTTTTAGTTTATTCTCTCAACGCTCTCACTTTCGATTTCCATATTACACAGCCCTGATACTCTTACATTGAGGGTATTAAGAGAACGAACTGAAAATGAAGAGTTTAATGATACAGTATATACTACAATACGAGAGTAGTTTGTGGCGTTAAAAGAACAAGAACAAACAGGGTGTCAAGAGAACAAACATATAATAAAGAGTTAAAGTTGTGTAAATTGATTTAGGGATTCTATTTTTAAAAACGGCATCGCTTCATTAATAGTTTAATGTAGATACTAATGTCGGATTAGAATTGAAAAAATTTGAAATTAATGAAAAAACAACCAATTGGAAAGCAATAGCCATGTTTATAATCATCTTATCAGGCAAAAAATGTATTCAAAAAGGGCATCACGGGAGGGATTATACCATGAATCTGTTAATTCTATGACTTATTACTACCTTTTTTTTTTTTCTTTATTCAAACATGAGGTCAAGAGTGGTTTTACTTCACAAAAGGTCATGCTAGATCCTGTATCTATTTGTGTATATAATTTATATAGTCAAATTCTATATACACAAATAGATGGATGTATGGACTCACATCTAATTTCTTTCTCTAGTACAGTGACGATATCTACTTTTACAGCCATGCTCTATTCGGCGGAATTAAAAAAAAGTAAAATAAAAATTATCTTTCAGAGAGATGGTCGAGTGGTTGATAGCTTCGATCTTGAAAATCGGCAAAGTTCGCAAGGAATTATTGAAGGTTCGAAACTCTCTCTCTCAATTTGAGTAGATTTATGTCTTTATTGGTTTTGACTCGACTAGTATCCTAAAGGTGAATAACTCGTCTATCCCACCTAATCGAGCCAAAAAAAAGTGACTTAAATCAATGAGTTGAAACGAAAGGAAAAAGGAATATTTTATTAAGTTTAAGTATGACCATCATGGAAAAATGAAAACTATTCCCCCTATACAAGGTTAGTGAATAAGTGATTGTCTAATAACGAGCAAGGAATATCCGTCTTTTTGCTAAACATGGTGTATTGAACTCATAATTCACTAGATACTTTTTATAAATGTCAACTAAGTATTGTAAGTAAATTGCTCCTGGCTCTTCAATCATTTGATAATCAGAGTCATTCTTTGATAAATGATTACTATGAGTCAGACTCAATAGAATTGGATCAATCATTTTTTTTGTAATTAAGGTGGATAACTGAACCAAAAATTCTCTTTCTTTATCATCAATCGAATCACTGTTCACGACAAAGGATTCTATTTTATCATTAATCCGATTATCCTTCGCGCTTTTTCTTTTTCTTTTCAATGAATAAATCTCTTTATTTGTATGACCTAGATGTCTCGTATTTTTAAAAAAAGTGATTTGATTGATAAGATTTGATATAATACTTATGAGATCGATGAGATTGATATTTAACAATTTCTTCTTAGAACGTATACTTTTTAAAGTTTATGATATAATTAAAAATTTAAATATTTTATTTCAGCTTTTTAAAATTTAGATTATAATTAGAAAATTGAGCAACATTTGAGATTTTTTTGTAATTAAGAAGGTTTATATTTAGTCAGATTTAGTTTAGAATTTATCAAACTTTAAACTTTCCAAATTCGATCGAATTTGAGCTTGAACCGAACGGCCTTCAGAATTTAAAAAGAATTTATCTCAGCCCGTGACTGGGTCAACTTGGGCCGGACCTGATGGGCCGGGTCATATTAAATGTGAACTCTTAAATGACCTTTAAGACCAAAGTCCCGACTTACGTTTTCTTTATTCTGTCTAGTGGTTGGGAAAGGAAGTTTCTTTGTCTCCTCCTGCTCCTCCGCCAGCACCACCCATTACTTTTTCCCATTTCGTGTGTTTTGTTTACCTTTGCATTAAAGATGGAAGATTTATAGATTTAGAGGCAGCTCAGCTGGGACTGAGAGGAGTGCTTGAGTCCAACACTCTTTACCTTTTAGAGACGAAAGGAACCCAATCCTTTTCCTTCCACATCCTTTTCTTCTCTTCTCTTCTTTAGGTAGAGGAAGGGAACGCAAAATTTCTCAAAGATTCCGATCTTTTTCCCCTACATACATATATACATACACATGTATCATCTTCCGTAATCGTATATTTATACTATGTATATGTATATGTATATGTATACGCATGATCTAAGTCATCGTTGAATCTTGGCTGCTTATATTATCGTATCATATTAGTTGGGGTCCTGTTCCTCCTTCAAGATTCGTTCCTTTTGGGGGTTTAGGGTTTGGGTTCGGGTTTGGTTTTGGTTTTGGATTTGCTATATTCTCTTATTGGTCCTCAACGGAGGTTCGCTTCCGAAGGTTGTTTTTGTTTCCTTCTTCTTTTTCTTTTATTTTTTAATTTTGACTGTACCTCTCTATCTATGTTTTGCTCAGTTTAGGGATTTTGTTTTTGACCAATTTTATACGATGTTGATGATTATGATTTAGGGTTAGGGCATCTACGCAGATGATGGATTCATCTGGGAGTAATTCGGATCCTTACAGAGGGTCTTCGAGTAGTGGAAATTCACGGAGATACGGATTACTGTCACCTTCCAACATAATTCAGGCACCCCTTTCTGCGTTGTTAGAGTATTCGGGTCTCTTAAGACCCAGTAATAGTAACAATAGGGCACCTCATCAAGAAATGGATTCTATAATCAACGCCGGTGGTAGCGGTGGCGGTGGCCCTGTCCCTCCTGTTCTTCGCAACATTCATCGGAATGATGATTCTCCCTCCGCTGCCGCCACTGCCACCAATGGAGAGGTTGCCATCAGGATTATTGGTGCTGGCGAACATGATCACGATCGAGACCCCTCTGCTGGCGGTATGGTTGTTGGTTCTCAGATGGAGGTGTCAGCTTCCCAACCGCCTTTGCCATCAGATATCCGAGATGATCCTACAAGTGTCCGTGGCAACAACAGCAGCTCTGATGATACTGCCACTTCTCAGCAGCCTTCAAGCTCTAATGCTGATGGAACTGGCTCTAATGCGAGAGATTCTTCTTACCAGAGATATGACATTCAACAGGCCGCCCGATGGATTGAGCAAGTTCTCCCATTTTCCTTGCTTCTTTTAGTTGTCTTCATTCGCCAACATTTGCAAGGTACTGTTTGTTTTCTCTATGCGTAGATTTATTCTACATGAATGTGGTCTTGATGTGGATGAATATGGTTCTGTTTTGTTTTGTTGCATCCTAATGAAAATATTAATCTGTTTCATTTTGTTCTTTACTTTTGTGGGCTGTGACTCCAAAGGACCTTTTTATGTTGCAATGCGAAACATAGGCAGAATTGTTATCAAAATGGATGTTTTGCTTCATGTTGCTTGCTGATAGCATTCCTTTTTTCTCAGTTTTATTGTCTTTTATTCTCTTTAATTATGGTTAGAGACTTGTAAGTTATATTTATCATGTCAATTAATATTTGAATCTGTAGATGGATAAGAAGACATGTGACCAACTCTGTTAATGACTTGATATCTCGTACTTCTATGTTCAGTGTTAAGGTCCTAAGGAGTACTTACCTTGTTTCGTTTTCACTTACCCTGTTATACTCTTATGCTTTCATATGCAGTCACTTTGTCAGAACGTGCATTCGTTGGGATTTTAATCCTCGGTATCAGTCAAATCCAATTCACCATGGTCACTTTACCAGTTTGATTTGGTATGAATTGTTTAGTTAGGGAGTTGATTTAGGTACAAATCCATGGAGATAAAGTTTGAACAATATCAGATTGTTGAAGTAGAGTTAAGTGAGAGGGATTCATTTTCTTTTTATTCTGCCAAGCAGTAGAGAGATTGTTTGTTGGGGGCGAATTTGTCAAACTAATAGTCTAAGACAGCCTATCCTTTTAATCTTTTCAGATTATTTAAGTTATATTTCACTTGCATTTACTGGTTGAAATGCTTAGCGAAAGAATTAGTATTTGGTGAGAAAGGAGTTAGATATTACAGAATATCAATAATTTCGAGCTTCCCTCCTTGCTTTCTGTCTCTTCTTGAAATTCCATCTCTTAGCATAGGATGTATATCTAGTCTAGTGTGGTGTTCATTATTTTATTACCAATATTAGCAATTTATTACAGGTTGTTATTACTAAGTTCCTCCCTTCCTATAGTTTGATTTATGTGCAAGGAATCTCAATTTTCCTTGTTTCTTCTAGATGTGATCTTTAATACACTAAGAGCTCTATGAATTTTATTTTTTCAAAGGGTTGCAAGTAATGGTAATATTTCCTTTATAATATTGAAATTAGCAATTTGAGCATCCTCTTGCCTCTTTTTAATTTGTCTACTTTAAAATTTGTGACATTATCTTGCTTTAAGTGCAGGTTTCTTTGTTACAATTTGGATTGCTGTTGTCATGTTTAAATCAAATGATATCCTGCGTAAGCAAACTGCTCTAAAGGTACATATATTTTTGTAACTCATAATATCAACTATTTAAAATATGTGCTGCATAGTGTTTTTTTAAAATCTCTTTGTGGGAAAAGTGGCTGAATTTAGATTTTCAAATAATGGTTTCTGCAGGGAGAGAGGAAAATTTCTGTGCTGGTTGGCATCTCTGTTGCATTTATGTTTCATGTGGTTGGTGTTTACTGGTGGTATCAGAACGATGACCTTTTGTACCCATTAATCATGCTTCCTCCGAAATCCATTCCACCTTTTTGGCACGCCATTTTCATCATTATGGTGAATGGTATGCTCATATCTCTTGATTTTATCTCTTAGGATATAATGTACAGACATGGCTGTCAAGAAAAGAGGTTGTTCTGCAAATCATGCAATTGAATATGATTCTGTTAAAGATGAGATTCCTCGATCATATATTTTATCTTTTCAGTGGGTCGTGATCATTGAAGTGAAAATTACTGTGCATGTCTAGGCTTCATTTGATTATTTTGAGCTCTGAAAAGATGCACAGACACATGCAAAGTCCAATCCTTGAAATTTTCTTTTCCTGATGTTTTCTCTTTTAATTATCTTTTCCTAGAATCCGAGTTCCTAGTGATATTTTCCATTTGGATGAAAAAAGTATTTGGAACTCTATCTAACATTTTTTTCTTAATGCCTTCATCACAACTCTTTTTTTTTTTCCTTAATGCTTCATCACTACTCTTCAGATACTTTGGTACGGCAAGCAGCAATGGTGATCAAATGTTTTCTTTTAATGTATTACAAGAATAGTAGGGGCAGAAATTATCGGAAGCAGGTGAGACAAGATGTTCCAATCATCCATGGTCTTATTTTTATCTATTACTTGTTGAAACAGCTGGATTGAAATAGTTCTGATAAGATCATCTCTTTTTCCATGTCACCTTAATCAGCTTCCAACCATGCCATTAAAACTTGGAAATTTAGTTTGTGAACCATATATTCATTTTCAGCCTTTTCTTTTTAATGTCATTAGCTATTATTCTTCAGGGTCAAATGCTAACATTGGTTGAGTATCTGATGCTGCTATATCGTGCATTGTTGCCTACGCCGGTTTGGTACCGGTTCTTTCTTAACAAAGAATATGGAAGCCTCTTTTCGTCCTTAATGACTGGCTTATACTTAACTTTCAAGCTTACATCTGTGGTTGAAAAGGTACAATGCTTTTCATCTTTGTATATTTCACTGATAGGATTTTGGCAATCTGAGTTTATTAGCTAATTTTTCTGACACATGTTTCCCCTTGGCTTGTGTTATCTTTTTCATTTTCTTGATTCCCTTATTTTATTTAAAAAATTGCAGGTCCAATCATTTTTTACCGCTTTGAGGGCCTTATCCCGTAAAGAAGTTCATTATGGGGCTCATGCAACATCGGAGCAGGTATTCTTGATCAGCATTCTCCCTAGTTCTCAGCTTGCACAAAGGACTTCTACTATTTCATTTTTAGGATACCAATGGGCATATTTGTGAAAATGTTCTCAATTGTGTTCTTTTCCTTTTCTCAGTAATTCCAGATTTATCTAAAACTGCTGTTAGTTATTATTACATAAAACTTCCTCCTTTGAAGGGGAAAAAAATCTGGGAGAATAATATTCGGTGCCTGAACTTGTTTGCGTATCCAAAATGTTTGACGAATCGTCCAACCATAATTATATTCTAGAGATCTGAATGAATTAAGATTGTTTTCTAGGAGGAAGCAATTTTTTTTTTAATCTCAAGAGCTTGACCCCATCACCATAAAACTCCTTAAGGTGGTGGGAACTCTTAAGTGAGAGAAAATGGCTATCTACCCTGAAGCCTTAGATTCTTTGTCTTCCTTGGCTCTAGATTCATTCGTGATAGACATCTTTATTCAAAATCATGGCAAGTGAATGGATACTGAACCTCCATTTAATGAAAAACTTGGAGATGTCTTGCTTGTTTTTCGTTTTACAACAGGAGATTATGGGATAGTGATGCTAGTGCAGTGATTTCTTGGCCCTATGCTCATAGTGGACTTCCGAATTTCAGGCACTAAGAAGTATGGATTAGCTTAGGTTTACAATGATGTCATCATGCACGAAAGTTCTGTTTTGCTACGACTTAGAATTTGGTTTTAGCTCTCTCTTTCTGTTACTTATTTGTTCAAAAGCAAGCAAATCTGACCCAGAATGTTAAATGACCTTGATTTAATGCAGGTCAATGCAGCTGGAGATCTTTGTGCTATATGTCAGGAGAAGATGCATGTTCCCATTTTACTTCGCTGTAAACACATCTTCTGTGAAGATTGTGTATCTGAATGGTTAGTTATATGCAGTACATACTTTGTTACTTTCCAGTTCTTGCTTTTGCTCTATGCATCTGTTATCTGTTCATACTTATGTCCTTATGGTTTTGTCTACTTGCAGGTTTGAGAGGGAAAGGACATGCCCCTTGTGCAGGGCTTTGGTCAAACCTGCAGACCTCAGGTCATTTGGTGATGGTTCGACAAGTTTGTTCTTTCAGATATTCTGAAGCGATTGTAAAAGCCGGGGAGGTTCTCTGCCTTAAAGTTCCAAATGTGTATCCAGAAGTGCCTTGCCCTTCGATCATTCAGTAGGGTAATTTCACAGTTATTTACCCTGCCTGGTTCAGGAGTTACAATTTGGGAAACCGGATGAAGCGAGTAGATGCTCAAATGGCTGTCCGTTCAGTTGTAATGTCAAAGAGGTTCAAATTTTAACTAATGAAATTCAAGACACGGAGTTCCTTTAAGATCAACATGTATGCCACTGTCCATTACCCATAAATGAAAGTTCTACTTTACAATGTACAAAATTTTGTTCTTATCTTATGATTTTACCCATAATGGCAGAGTGTATTGGAAGAAATTGCATTCGAACATCTTGTCTTGGACTTGGTTCCTTGGTTGACGAGCATCTTCTGTAGGGATGGGGATGGCAACGGCAACGGGCTGACCTATAGGTCAATTGTTGCCATTTTTTCTTAAAATTAAAATATAGAATAATTTATTTTTTAAAATTAGGTAAGAGTCTGATTGCTCAGGCTTAGGTCTATTCAATAAAAATAAAACGATGTTGTGTTTATAATAATTAAGTCTTGAGTTAATATAGGTCTGATTTTGGCTCATGATCGATTTATTAAAAACAATTAAATTTAACTAAATTTAAAATCAAAATTCTTATTTACTATTCCCAAAAGAGGCTCAGAAGATTAGGTTAAGAATTGTCATCCCAACTTTTTTATACTCAAGAAGAGAATAGCCACTATTTTGAGAATAGTAATGTGTGTTACCTATCTCATTTGGGTAATTTGTCTGCAACTGCTGAGAAAGGAAAATTAAGGATTTATTTATTCAAAAATACGAGCCTGCATGCATAATTACATCCGCAAAACTGTGATAACTGATAAATGCTTAACGAAAAGACACAAAAGTTCCCTACTCAACACTTATCATCATATAACAAATAGCAAAAGAATGGAAGAATCAAGAACTGTTTTGAGTCTAGAGAAGCATGGGATGAGAGTACTCAATTCAATCCTTAGGTACTTGCTGCTTCATCTTTTTTCTTGACCACATGAATAAGCTTTGTGTCTTGTTCTTTGGTTTCTGGGGTGCCTGTACTAAGCCGTGCATCACTTGTTGAATCAATGGGCAATTCTTCTGGTGGATAAGGAAGAGGAAATGTTTGGTCTGCCACTACTCTTGAGCTCAAAGATGTAGTAAGCTCTGAAGGTGAGGTTGGAGACATTGGTGATGGTGGAGAAACACTAAGCATTCTGGTTATGGGATAAACTTCTGTAACTTCCTCACTGCCTTCATCCAAATAAACTACGTCCTGCATTGTCAGTTGGTGGTACTCCACAATCTCTCTTAGAAACCTATTCTCCCGTGCGTACATTGAACTTTCATGGGCCAACCGAGCCTTCTCTGCCAAGAGTGTCTCCAGTTGCAGCCGAATCTGAGTTTCAAAGTTTACAAAGCTAACTGTAGTTACTCTAAAAGATGACATGATACCTAACACATGCATGTCAGGACATGAACATTATAAAGTTAACAATACCAGATCATCATCAGCCGGGTTGTCCCCCTTCTCACGACTCTCCCGCAGGACTTTATTCTCTTCTTCTAACTGCGAACATCTCTGCTTTGCAAAGGCCAGATCTGCTTTAACTGTTTTTAGTTCACGAAGAAGAAGTTTTGCTTTAGCAGCAGTTGCCATTGCAACCTGTTACCAAAAACATAGGCTGATCATGCATTTCATCAGTACTTATATAATACAATACCGATGTAACAAAATATTGTCTAATCCTGTCAAGTCACCCTCCTGGAAGTACTACATTCTTATCCGCGTCCCCTGATTCATTATAACTGTTCTTAGGCTATCAAAATCCAAGTTACTGAAATAGTATAGACATGAAAGACAATCATACTACGCTGTCTGTCTCCACAAAGCCCCTCTCTCTTCACACAGTAATATTATTACATCCTTTTGTCTACAATACTCAAACCTTTTTCCATTTTAATGCTTGCATGTAAACTCTCTTATGCAGTGAATTTACCAAGACATTTAAAATTTCTTAGTTCCATTATTATTATTTATTTCAATAGAAACGATCACAAATTTTGTCAAAAAAAACCCATGACCCACGATTACATAGTTGCCACCTTACGTCGCGAGATGCCTTCAATTGAGTTTCGTGGTTCATTTGATGATAATGTTGGCGTATAGGCTGACCAAGACCTTCATTCTGTCCAACAGGAACACTTTCTTTTCGCCTAATTTGTAACTTGCGAGTTTCTTGAATGATGTCCGAGGTCTTATTTTCAACAAGATTGCGGCCTTCCTGCAAGAACAAGTCATTTTAGAGCAATAAGATTTTACTTTCACAATTAAAGGTAGATAAAATGGCATAATACGCAAAAACACCAAAGTTGCATCTGCAAGCACACTTGTTTGCCTATAGTTTCACTTCGTTTGTTCAGTCTTCAAACCATTCTGTCATTTCGTTTTTTTGGGTAACAATGGAGTTGTCCAGATAAACATATATTCACAATTGAAAAGATTTTTCCCATCAAATAAAGAAAGGAAGAAGCATACTTTGACCATGGTTACTTTCATTCTAGTTCCCTTGTTAATTCAGCTATCTCTATGCAACTAAATTCCCACAACAATGTAGGAACAAATTTAAGAAGGGTTCACTTCCGCAAAGTATAAGAAATTTTGAATCACTACAATGAATTAACAAATGTAGAATGGCAGCTGAAAGAGGGAAGAACACAATTAACACAGAAAACAACATAAATTTATAACAGTCACACTGAATCTGGTGAGCTAACTATAAATGCATACTGTAGGATAGAAATTGACAAAGTAAAACAACATGAGGAGTCTGATTGTGTTCCTCGGGGAAAAATAATCTTCAATTTCTCACCTCAAAAGCCTTCTCAAAGCTATCACCAATCTGATTTAGTGATGATGATATTTTATCCAATCCTTTCCGAAAGGTTGGACTTTCCATTTTTTTGAATCCATCAGGAATTGGATGTAGTTGCTGGATGTGTAACAGGGAATACGGATTAGAGAACAAAATAAGATTCAACAATCCAGTTTCACTCTGTCTCAGTTTTATTTCATTGATATCGTTTTTATTTTGCATTTTACCGGTCAGTTTTTCAAAGGTAATAATCACCTCGCTGTCTGTAGAGATGCTGGACATGTGAAACCTTGATCTTGCAGGAGTTTCAAATTGTAAAGATATGTTGTCATCTTCAAGAATTGCTTTGGCCTTCCGAGCAAGTATCCCCCAAAATCCTTTAGAATCATTTATTGATTCATCTTCATATGCATCAAACACCTACATGTTCAGGCAATGCATCCGGAGAAGCGAAGAAAAGGAGAAGTTAAGGCTTCCAAAACTAACAAGTAAAAGCAAAGCGCACTGCTCAGAATCAAAATGGTGTAAAAGTAATAACACAACTTTGTCCCTCCCGAATGTCTCAGTGGAAGTTCAGTAAACAAAGAGAAACAATATACCCGTGAAAAAAACCAATGAAAGGGGTAGTATTAAACTAGTAAGGTATTCTTCTAACATTAAATTCTTGTCTTACTCCATATCAGATAACTAAAAAATAAACAGACAAGAACGACAAAGGTAGATAGATACTTGGAAATGATAAACCACCATGATCATCGAATCAGAAACAACAAAAAAAAAACAAAGGATACACGTGGGACGAGATCTTTAAAGGTTTGGGAGATGCCCAAGTGCAAAGTTTTGATCTTTTTTTTTTTTTTTGAGAAATGTAACTCAAAGCAGCAATCGAAAAGAGGAATGCAAGTGGTAATAATCAAAAGTAGGGGATTTATTGGAAGGAAAAAAAAAACCTTAGATCTGCGAGGAGAGGATTCTTCGGTGTGGGAACTGGAAAGAGAAGAATCACGGTGGATGGCAGAGGCTCTGATGGCCTGAGCAGCTAGAGAAGATGAGGATGATGGTGTAAATGTATGCGACGATGTTAAGCTTTTATTGCGAACGTTAGTGTTAATAGGATTCGTCTCATCCTCTGTTTTGTAATGAATCTCTTCTTTGAAAGTGGACGCCCTCATCATCCCACCTTTTCTCCTATACGCCATCTCTTCCTTCTATTCGTCTTTCTCTTCAAAGATCACAGCAACCGTCACTAACGCCACCTTTAACCACCGCCAGCACTGGCCCCTCCGACAATATCACAGCCAGCCCAGCCACGATCGTCTGTCTGTTGAAATGACGAACTTTTCGTCTTTTTGTTGTCCAAGAAACCGTCTTTTTCCATTCTTCAATACAGCAAGAAGCAACGATAGGGTGACACCTATTGTGCGAGCATCAAGACACGGTGACCACAGGATCACGTTTCTACTCACTGATGTTAGATATGGACGGCTTAGATCACTCCATCTAATTTGACCTCAAACCGTGTTGCTTGTGCATGCTGCCAATGCACTAACAATGGATAAATCTCTCATCACTCACGTTGTGTCTTTTTACTTCTTCAACAACTAATCCTTTTGGCATAATCCCAACTGTCGATAACTTTCAATGTCGGGTAAAATAAATCGTTGAGTACACGTAAAAATCGTAACAATCATCGTGATGTTGAAATCGAATAACATGCATATTAACATTGGAAGGTGGACAGGTTTAGGTTAAATGCGTCTTCCACTTCTTCCTCCTGTCCTAAAGATGTCGTTGAAACATGGCGATATGCGTAGGAAGTTGGAAGTGCTTACTCGTGCACAAGTATTACCGTTAATACCGTTAAACCGATTAAGTAACTAATCTACAGAGTCCATAAATGGAAACATCTAAATTGCAGAGTTTAGATGATCTCAGGAAGATCTTCCTTAGCATAGAAATAACATTTTATATGAGACCAAAGAAGCTACCTTGATCTGTTCTGTTCAGCGTACTGCAAACTGAAGGGATGCTCTTCATCACTTGTCGGGATACAACAGAAAGTGATCTGAATAACCTTGGATGAACATTGATTTGAAAAGGAATAACTACTACTTTCTCGAGAAGAAGTGTCGAAAAATTTTGAAGCATTTTCTGGAGCTCTAAGCACTAGCTTGGGTACCTTAATTTTTCAACATTTGCAGTTCATAGCATCTCTCTTGTGAGGAACAATGACAAGCCTCCACGAATACTAATGTATTTAGCTATTCACACGGATTAACAGGGAAATTAAATTGCAAGGCATAGGACAGTTCATATCACCAGTGGCTTGCAGAGCTTCTAGAATAGTATGTTGAGATAGAGCACGATCCATCCAGCCATTGAGAACATCGCAAAAATATGAACCCAGAACAGGACAGCAGCAGCCTCTCTTCCACATCCTCGGAGATTAGCAACAGCACCTAAGTTTTAAAAAATGTTGCTTTAATTGATGATCCTTGTATGCAGCATAAAGGTCGTAGGTTTAGAATACATGAAAAGTAGAATTTATGGTTCATCAATGAAAATGAACATGCTAGACCTACGTTGCTCATTTCGTATTGCTTCTGAGATTTGTACAGATATCGGGATTTAAAATGTTCACTCGAGTCTAATAATGCAATTCAATGATTTGAACCCCTCAAATTATATATACTACAAAACTGATTGCTTTGAAATCTTCCGTCAAGTTTCCAAAACCAGGATTGAAGTCATCCCAACTGATAAGCATTTGTCATGAACAAATATCTAATTGCTTCTTATGTTTGTTATGCCATTTGAAATGCATTGAGCATGTGCCTACAACATGGGGAAGTATTTTACCTGCAAGGATGGATGTAGGCATTGTGTACTGTAGTAGTAGGACAAACCGAAACATCTTGTTATCAGCTGGGAGGAAGCCAAGCTTATCGGCTAACATTACAATACCAAGTCCAGTAGGAGGCACCAAAACTAATCGACCAAAAATGATAGCAGCAGTTGTCCGAATACCAAGTTTAGAACTTCCTGGGCCTGCAAATGAAATTCAATAAGATCCAGTAACATGTTAAGAATCGTGAATGAGATTGTAGCCTCAAGTTAACAAGAAGCAACAAACATACCATCAACAAGGTTGCCTCCCAACGCCAACAAGATGCATGGAATCATGGACTCCCTGATAACCAAATGCATCATTAACTAATTATCCAAATGCTAGAACTGACTTTAAATCATCCACACAATACGCACTATTATGGTGTGACAAAAAATGTATCTACCAAACTGAACTCCTGACACACACCAAGGCAGAATAACAGGTTGTAATAGCTGTTTATTTAGTGAACTAAAATCCTGGAACAGTATATATGAGCACTTGTAAGTTAGATTTGACCACAAACAATGTCAATAGTACATCAGTTTAACAGGGAATTTGGACTTATGGAAACCAAGACTTGGAATTTGCGAGGTCTCACATCTAATGCTATAGAAGTTGTCAACTTAAACTAGTAAAGACCTTCCAAATCCAGCAATCTTTCTCCTTCATGCAAGAGCGCTACTAGTTGCAACAGTTTGTCAAATGACTCTCGTGTGCATAGTTGACAACCAGGATACTCACCCAAGCAAAATGTTGTGGATGCCTTCGTTGGGAAATCTTATACCAGAAAAGGACGGCGTCAGAGTTGATGTTCTTTTTATTTTCGGTTTATTGTTTCCTATTCCGTAGATAGTTTAGAGATATAGGATTTCTATAATTATTTTCCTATTTTTATTCCGTAGGAAGTTTAGAAGTATAGGACTTCTATTATTATAATAAGACTGATCCTTATTTAAAAGAACAACATAGTTAGGAATTCGACAGATATAAGACTCCTACCCTGCGTATGGTTAGCGTCTGCAGCAGGTAGGGACAGGACAAGATGGGACAGAGTTGGACGGGACAGGACAAAAACTGAAGACAGTATGATGTTTGGTTGCAGTGGACAGGACAGAAAATATTGTCTTTGTCCTGAGGACAGAAATGTGTTTGGTTGCAGGGGAC